>JXTC01000315.1:109564-188544 GCA_002914845.1 Trema orientale | reverse complement strand
TATCAAGACTTAACAGAGCCATACCATGTTAATTAATATAGTGACTTAGCAAGCACAATAATTTCATGGTAAAGCTTCATTCGAGGAGATTTTACACGTGTCACCCACTTGAACACATCATCATGTGATATGCCCCTTACCAAAACTATACGTCATTTGCTTCAAACCACATGTAGTTCATTTGAGCCCAAAGAAAAACGACACACAGTTGCTCATAAAAAATACTTGTTGCTTGTAAGAAACTACATGTCATTTGGTTGCTTGTAAGAAACCACATGTCATTTGGTTGACTTTCTAGAGTAAAAATGACTCTAACGATGTGAACCGGGCCGTACTATGCCGGCTCAAACACTCTTATATATTATCGGAGTAAGGATATTTCTTTCTTACATAAGTAAGAACCCGAAAACATAAATTAATTTTAAGGAAAAAAAAAAGATTAATGGTAGGTGGGACCGTGGGAGGATTATACTACTTTGTTCTCAAGTTAAATAATGTCTTCCAAAGTCCTCCTTGTTAAACTATCTACCTACACATTGTTCGGGGATTGAGATTGAATTGAAAACAGTAGAGATATGGTGTATATTTAATCTATTTTTCAGTTCACCGCCCTAATTCGAAAGTGTAAAGTACTTTAACAGCCAATTCAACAGTGGATTTACCTATATATGATATGCCTAAGTATATATTGCGAACTATGCTATCTACGTCAAGGTCACGCCCATAAAATGCGCCGGAAAGCGGGAAAAGTCTGTTCAGGTGTTGGAAATTGAAAACGACCAGCTAGCTAATCGGATTGGACCATTTATAGGTACATTAAGACTAGAAAACTTTTCCATTCTTCAATCTTCACATATAGACTTCGTTTGATCAGAAGTATAGTTTATATACCATATAATGGAAGCCATGCATAAATTCCAGTATATACCCGAACTCATAAGACTAAATTGCATAAACTATACATAGACCCATGGGATTAGGTCAAGGGTAAGGCCCGTAATTCACTCTTATCTGTTCTGGTATGTACCCTTTAAATCCTCCTCTCATGTACTGGAATTTATCAGGAGAGCCAAATTTTGAACTCAAAGTTCACAAAGCAAATACTTATTAATTCCCGAGTTTAAGAGCTTTTCATGGTTAAAGGGAATGCCAAATGCATTTTTCTTTTTTTACACTCTCTATTCTTATTACTTGGCATATAAATTCTATTATTCAGTTTCACATTTTAATAATATAACAAATTATTGTTGAATTCACATGTTAAACATCGAAAAGTATAAAAAGAAAGTGCATTTAGTATTCTTTTAACTACAAAAGATTTATAGTGTTGATTATACTTAATCGTCTACATCTATTTACACTTGGGCTATTGAACACTTGTCACAAAGGGCTATAGGGATATAAGACTAAATGCACACACATATACCAAATATCAATTACGAATTACTCTACATGAAAACGATAAGAGTGATATTATAGGACACCTTATATTATATTCTTAACACATCACATTTAGATTTCTAACACCATATGAGGTATTAATCTATTACTGTAGAGGCTAACACTTTATGTGGGACCCATATATGAACTAATCTATTAACTATAATTATGTTACAGTAATATATTGATATGTTTTAACAGCTTTAAACCGCCGTTAAAACAGGCCGCATAGCCTTTCTCGGGTTTTCCGGTTCAACCGTCGAGAAAAGCCTTATTTTTTTTAAAAGAATTTATCAGTGGTTGAATCGGAATTGCTAAGAAAACAAATAAAAGGGCTTTAATGGCAGTTCTGTTAGAACGGCCGTTAAAGCCCATATAAGTCTCGGCCCTCATTTCTTCTTCTTCCCTCTTTCTTCTAGCTGTCAAAACACCTCCCTTTTCACCTCCTTCGTGCACGGTAGCCCCTATTCTGGCCATTTTTGTCACCAAAGTCACTCCCATTTAGCTCAAATTGTTTTATTTGACTTCGGAAAGCTTCATATGTTTGAATTTTTTAAGATTTGTTTGTATTTTAACAATTTTTATTAACCTAGAAATTGTTTAGGAAATTTTATAATTATCCGATGTAATTCTCGATCAACGTGTAATTTTATTTATTTTTTATGTATTTTTTTGTTGTTTTAGGTTCCAATTTGAACAGAAATATCAATTTTAGCATCAAATCCATAGTATTGTTGCATTTTAGGTCACTTGGGGGTTTTTTAAAATTTTTTTATTTAATCTGAAAATTATTTTTATGTAAAATATGATTGTGTTTTTGCTCTTTTTTTGGTTGATTTAGGTTCTAATTTGAACGGATATATCAATTTTAGCATCAAATTTGGAGTATTGTTGCATTTTAGGTAACTTTGAGATAATTTTTTTTATTTAATATGAAATTATTTTAATTTTAGAAATTGAAATGAAACGTATGTTGTTATGTTGTTTTTTAATAGTCATTAAAATTATAGTTTGTTAATGTGACCATATTACCATGAATTGCTTAATTTTGCTTAATTTTATGTGATTTTACTATATGTGTAATGTGTGTATTGATAGATTATATAGTTACTTATTTTAGATAGATAATATTTTGAATTTACATTATCCTTAGTTGAAAAAAGTTAAGCATTAACAAAATTAGTTAGTTTTTAGTTATTAACTTTGTTAATTTAATACAAAGTATAAAATGAGATGAATTTGGAGGTTTACAAAGTTGAAATGTGATATATTGAGTTGGGTTTGAAGTATAGATTAATAGTGTGTATTATTTTTTGCAGGAGATTAGTCAATTTTTAAGGGAAAACTCTGCCGAATTTTAATTAGAATTTTAATGATTAGTAATAGATAAAAGTTGGATGACAAAGAGTAGATTGTCAAAAGAGTATAAGGATGAGATTATCATTGAGCAAAAAAAGGGCATCCATGCTATGAATAAGCCTAAATGATTATCATTCCATCCACCCGTACCCAAACTTTGCATTACAAGCCCATTTAAGACCTATTAATCTGTAATTTAGAGTTATTCTACATTAGTGGAGATTAACATGAAAAGCAAGCTTATGAGATGACTGCTTCACTTTTATTAAGACAGCTCTAAGTGTATATCTTAAGTCTGTATAAAGCGATCTAAGTGTGAAGGATTAAATATAAGTAACTATTACACACAAACACATACTAAGAGTGGACAACAAAGCCTAGCCACTAGCATAATTGAAATTCTAAACTGTTGTGATGCTTTAAGTTTTCTTTGAGTTATATATGTATTAGTAAGTGCTAAGACAAATTTAACCTTATTCCAAAAGCTCTATCTGTGTTATCTTGATTTTATGTGGTTTTACTCAAAATTTTCACTTGTTCTCTTTTGTTATTTCAGTTCAAAGACGAGCTTTTGATTAAGTTTGTGGGAGTTTATTAAGTGGATTTTACACTTAACTTTAACCTCCTTTCAAGCTTAAGAATTGCTCATCTTTGAGCTATTTTTACTTGTTTTATTGTTTTTTATATATATTTCAGGTGAGAAGCCATTGAGCAGATTTTATTATTTTTTATATATGTTTTTTTATATATATTGCAGGTGAGAAGCCATTGAGCAGAGAATGTCGAATTTTGGAGTGAGACCAAGGCTAAAATCAAGACAATTTTTATCAATTGCGAGTGAAGACGGATGAAAGACTTCTCAACGAGACATTATGGAGCGAGCCAACTCATATTTAGATGCAGTAGTGCCACTAATTTGGGAGAAATTGGGCGTTGCAGTGCCAGATTAGCGTGGCAGTACTAATTCTTCTAGGAAGTTAGTGCCACGGCCTAGGAACTGTCACTTTGTGGCACCGTGGCACCATTCCTCAACACACAAGTAGCACTGCAGCACCATATTCTGGCACTGTAGTGCCAATTGTACCATTCTCGCTCAACTGTTTTGACGCTGTGGCACCAATTTGGCGCCGTAGCGCCAAAAGGTACAGAATAACTTGCTGAATTCTGGAATCTTGATTCGTTGTCTCTGGTATTTAACTCCTCTTGAACTCATCTGAAAGAAGATGGAAAACCCTAACAGCCAAGGGTTCTTAGAGTATTTCTAAGGGAGAAATAATACCAAGAAAGGATATTCAAGTCCAAAAAATCAGATTGGAAGCTTCAAAAGAGTTTTTCTTTCCTCTTGCTTCTCTTCTATTTCCTGCAAATGAATATGTATCAATCTTGTTATCTTTGTTGTGATTCATTTTGTATGAACATGAGCTAAACTTGATTTCTAGGTAGGCGATTGAACCTCTAATGTAATCCAACTATTTTATTTTCCTCAACTGTTCTTGATATCAATTGTTGAGTTAGTTGTTCTATCTTGAGCTTAGTGCATCTATTTTCCTGGCCATTAAATAGAGTTGTTGAGTGAAACCTTTATGAACTTGGAAAAGGGAAATTTTAGTTTGGACATAGATAGGACATCATAAGATCGCCTAGTATGGGGTGAGTTTATATAGGATAGGAATATACTTATGTGACTTGTGCAATCTTTGTGTGAGAATTACCAAACTTAATGAAGCTAGTCAATTTATATTACGAATAATATATTAGCTTGTCTAGATATTTTCACTTATATCTTAGAACGAAGTTCGTGAATACATTAGAATTTTCGGTTGTCAACTCTAAATGGATAATTGAACCGTAAGAAAAATTAGTAGTTGGAGGAGTTAGAGGGTAGATTGCATCCCTCGGTTCTTTATTATTGCTTTAAGAATAATCTTTGGTTGCTAAATTTTAATTTCTATTCTTGTTTTTTTCATTGAATTTACATTTTGATTCTTACTTAAAATAATCAATTATTGTCGTTTGGATAAATTAGAAACTAGTTTCAGTTAGTAGTTACCAATTGTGAATCAAGTACTTTTCTGGGAACGATACTCTCTTACTTTCTATATTACTTGTTGCGACCCGTATGCTTACAGTTTGTATGTTAGAAATAGCTCAACACATAATATATTTCTCTCTTCTCCAAGAGATTTGTGCTATATGCATCTTGGTGTATATCAAGTAAGTACATTAATATATATATTTTTTATACATGTAGCATATTTTCTTAATTTATAGTAACGGTATATATTTTTGGTTTCTAATTAGGTACTTGTACTATGAACTCTTGAGGTTGGAACGATTGCACTTATTTCAATTTGTTGATCTTGTTATCATATTTAAAGTTTCTAGTGCAAAGAATGATAGTTGTCCCCGTGATCTTGCTAGAAGACTCCATGTAGTAAAGCAAAGGAATGCCATTATTAGTTCCTTATAATCTTAGATAAATATTGTCTTTCTTTGACTAAAATATTATATGGTTAAGACATTTATGTTTTGTTATAGTTATAATTGTTTACATTCCTTTGAATAGACAACACTGGATATTGCTGGTGATTAATATGGCCCAAGAAAATATTTATTTCTTTGATCCACTAGACAACGTCTAAGATAGGATGCCCAAAATCTCATAAATTAGTTAGTGTAGTTTATAATATAATATACTTAATATATATTTATCTAATTAATCCATTAATAATATGACATGTGTTTTTTACAAATATATAATGTGAACAAGTAAAAGAGGGGACAACGACCAAAGTGATATGCAATTAACGTATGAGCTATAACGATTATCATATGTACTTATTAATCTTTGATATTTATATATTTTAACTATATATAGTTCTCATTATAATTATAGTATCAATCTCAATTACGTTGAGTTTAGTTTTTATGTCTTATGCATGATGAGAGACTTGGTGAATGATAATAGTCCGGTGAATTACACTGGATCAAATATAAACTTCTAAAAGTATTTAAGATCACACATGTACTTGTCATTTTTAGTTATTAAATATGATTTGTGTTTATAAACTTATAGTTTTGCGGCCAAGAAATTTATTCAGTGGATGACATCAATGAAATGTGCAAAAAATAGTTCGTAACCATAACTAATCATTTATGATTAGTCCCGATTAGTTATACTATGTTCTTGGACTTGGTTGTTGGTATAATTTGTCGGAATTATGTTATAAGTATTAGTGATATGCTCAAGTATGCTAGGTTATATTTCTAATTTGTTGACTTTATGTATGTTTTAGATATATTAGTCTAATTTTGAATTAAGTTAATTAACTTACAAGTGGTAGTGGTATGCTCATATTGTGTTGTATTTATTTATATACTAGAACTTTAGTTGTATATATTAATTTGTGAATTTATCTTAGTCTAGATATTTTAAAAGTCAAATGAGACTGTTTATGTAGATTTTTATTGTGTGCATTTTGAAAATTGCCCAGGAGAGGGGAAAAAAATTTCCCCTAGGAAAGGCCTTTAACGGCAGTTCCAGAGAGTTAACACTACGCCACAGCACCACCGAGAACCTTTAATGGCGATTCCACTGAAACCGGGGTTAAAAAAATACATTAACGGTAGTTACAACTACCGTTAAAGATCCTCGGTGGGCGACAAATTACGGCGGTTCCTAAAAAATTGCCATAATTGGTAGTCTTTTAACAGCGTAAAAGTGCCATTTTTTAATGACGTCCATATTCACGGCGGTTTTTAACCACCGTTAAACACTTAATTACGGTAGTTTTTAACCGTCGTAAATTCTTATTTCTACAGTAGTGAATAAAGGCTCAACGTGTTTGAGACGCACGTATGCAAGGAAGGAGAGCATAATTTGCATCGAATTGTTTTTTTTTTTTTGTTTTGTTTTTGATGTAATCTTGTAGTTTTTCTTTTTTTTCACTATATTGATAACAAGAAAAAATAGAAATAAGTATAATACATATCTCAATTATTAATTTTGAAATAGAGAGCATAATTTGTATCGAATTGTTTTTGTTTTTCTGATGTAGTCTTGTAGTTTTTCTATTTTTCACTATATTGATAACAAGAAAAAACAGAAATAAGTATAATAAATATATCAATTATTAATTTTGAAACAGACTTCAAATTTATAAGTGGTAATAACGATTAATTATTTCGTTATGGATTAAATACTCTTTTACTTAACAGAAGCAGTAAAACAAATACAAATTACAAGCATACACATGAGATTTATTGTAGTTCTTCTTCAGTATGAGTTATGTATCTATTTTTAGTCGCAATAGACTTTTACTATGATGAATAAAAAATCTCACACCTCTACTTTTCAGAATTGCGATTTCTTTATGTAATTACACTTATCCTAATTCAGATCCCTAATGTCATATATATCATATATATTAGGAAAACTAAGGCAACCAAATACATTTGAAATTTCTAATATTTTCTTACTAATAAAATTTAGATTCACGGACTTGGGATGAGAGGCTTACCGCTCATTCCAACTCCTCGATCGTCCGCGCTAATGTGATATATATTCGTCAGGGCTAATATAGTTATTTATCGGGATCTAAACATGAAATTAGATATGTCAATGTGGGTCGGACTTTGTGGGTCGACCCACATTCCGATGAAAAGGCATATTACCGATCCGGTCCAGACCCACATTATGCGGGTCTGAGTCGGCCTGTTTCATATAGTAGGGTCAAGTCGGGCCTCAGTTATAAGCCCACATGCCTGGCACGGCCTGGCCTACATTTCTATTGGCCCATATTAGGCTCACATTTAGTCATTATATATAATTTTAAATATATTTCTTAATTAAAATTTTAAAAAATCTTAATTAAATATTTTCATTTATATACTTTTAATGTTATTTATTTATTTATTTTTGTTTATTTTTAATTTATTCAAATTTTAAAAGAATATGAATGGGTTTTAGACCCATATTTAATATTTTAAAGCATAGAATAACAATGAAATTAGGCCTCGCATTATGACCCATATTTGGCCTGTATAAGCATAGCCCACTTAGGCTCACATAAAATATGGGTCGGGCCTATAGGCCAAGCCAAACCCCTTAATAAGAAGATGGGTCGGGCCAAGCCGGTCTATATTTTAGGCGAGCCGGGCTTAAGCACGGCGCAAAGTCCGTCTATGCTTATCAAATGTGGGTCGGGCGGCCCACTTTACATCTCTACATGAAATGATTAAAGTGTGAAAAAGAATAGGTTAAAACAAATCATAGTAATGCTCAGTATATATAATATTGTTATTGAATGTAAATTATATAATTAACCGGAAAAAGAGAAGAAAGAATTCGAAAACTGTCTTTCTCGTGTGGTTGGTTGTTCAAAGAATCCTTTTAAGTATGGTCAAAGATGTGAACGTGTGAGGGCCATTTGAATGTGCTTTTGCAGAAAAATTTATATATATATATATATATATTGCTCGATCATGTAACGTTTTGGGCCCATATATCGGGGCACATGAGCTACCTAATAATTGAATATTAGTTTAATATTATAAAGGGGTATAGTCGACTAGCTCGGAAACTGTAACGTATGCCACCTCAAATATTAGGTGTCACAAAACAATAAATATTTCATTGTTTTATTTATTTATTTTGCACAAAAGAAACCCAATTTCTTATTCACATAATTCCTATATCTTTATTCTTCTATCGAATATATATTTCACTAGTGATTAAATTAATTGGCGGAGCAGCAAGAGAGTTTCGACATAAATCATCTTTCATTTTTCCCTTGTTCGAATTATCCAACTAGTTTAAAAAAATGGCTGTAGCCTATTCAAAAAAATTAATTAAAAACAAAAAAAAAATTAAGAACGTAGAATTTTCTATCACAATTACTTAAGTTTATGTGTGTATATATATATATAACACAAACAGAAAAAGATTTGTCAAAAATATTTGTTAATTTATATTTTCTTTTCTTTTTTGAAACACATTCATTTTCATTTGAAACACTTTCATTTCAGCTTTATGTATATTATCAGAGAAACTAATACTTCAATATTAAGCAGTCACGGAGTCACAACAGGTCCAATAAAAATTTGAGCTCCCACTCAATTTTATATTTTTTTAGAAAAAATACCTAAATATTTATATGTATTTAGAATTTTAGATATAAATAGTATATAAAAGCCCTCTCTCAAAATAGACAAAATATAGAATAAATCTCCAAATAGAAAAAAATATATTTTTAGCCCCACTAAACCAAAATCCTGCTTCCGTCGCTGATATTAAGACTATAAGGTTCACATATAATATTTTATCAATATCACGTATATTGCTGATATATAAACTGTAAAGAATATAGTATACTACTACCATGTAAAATTTACACTTAAGCTATAGCTAGCATAGTAGCACCTCCCTCACTCTCACTTGGTGCCTATATATACGTGTACATGTCAAGCCATACAAAATACACTACAGGCAAAACAAACTTTAATTGTCTCCCTCTAGTTAGACATGGCTCATAGACTACTAGTTTGTTCAGCTTTCTTACTTCTGATTAGCTTCGCCTTCTGTGTTCAGTCTGTAACCCCTCCAACAATACCCCTTTCTCCACCGCCGTCGTTACCGGCTGCACGTCCTCCTTCCATCCCTAGTCCTAGTGGTGGAGGAGGAGGAGGCGGTGGAGGTGGCACCGGTCAAGGAAGCTCTGGCTATGGTTATGGTTCCGGCGGAGGGTCAGGGCCTGGAGGCAGTGGTATTGGCGGAGGTGGTGGCGGAGGCAGTGGTAGCAGAGGTGGAGGTGCCGGGTTTGGCTTTGGCGGTGGCTTTGGTGGTGGCCGTATGCCTGGCTTCGGTGCAGGCGGTGGCGGAGGTGGCGGTGGAGGCGGTAGTGGAGGTGGAAGTGGCTTTGGCTTCGGAGGCGGCTTCGGCGCTGGTGGTGATGCTGGAGGTGGAAGTCCTACTACTACTACTACTAAAGTGAGTGGAGGCATTCCATGGGAAAATTGGAAGAGTTTGTCAGTCCATCACTAAGAATGTTCGCATTGATCGATCGATATATGTTGTCATGTGTTTAGTTCTAGCATTACTCTTGTACTAATTATGTTGTTTTCGTTCCATGCCCCCACATGTTATGCCAGAATTATTTCTGGCATTCCCATACATGTAGGAATTTGTGTACGTGTGTCGTTTGTTATTGTTTTCCTTCTTCTCACGTCTTTGAGTTTCTGTGTCGTTTTCTGTAAACTTAAAAATGTAATCAAGCTGTATCAATTCTCTAAATATACATTGTAGTGAATGAAAGGGTATGTTGTTATAATAAACATACAGTACGTAGAGAAGAAATGTGGAATATGTATTTTTTACCGGTGGTTTTTTTAGTTGTGTTTTCAAATGATAATCTATATACGCGGTAAAATTATTTCCCAATTTTGGTTTTCATGAACTGGCATATGCTAGAATATTTCTCTCGCCCAAGAAATATTCACATGCCATGGTTAATTAAGGTGTAATGGAGAATTTGACTTGTTCTAACTTAAGGGTAAGAAAGTCATTTCACATTACCATTTTGACCAAATATAACGATCAAAGCAATTTATCAAACTCAATGAATGAATTTTGCATTCTTAAAAACATAGGGTTGAAACTCGAAACCAGTATTTAGCTACAACGCATAGAAGTTTTTTAGTATTTCCTTCCCTTTACAATGAGAAGTGATAACGATTTATGTGTTTTGAGTTGTTATAAAAAGAGTAATTTAAAACTAAATTAAACGAGCTTAGGATCAATTCAGATTTTCCAATTCAAGTTCAAGGTGAGGTTAATATAGTAAAATAGCTTCACTATAAATTGAAGTGAATTACAAAACATGGGGCAAAAACCCAGAACAGAAATTTGTGATGGGTAGAAACCATATTTTCAGAGAAAAGTGGGGCAACAACTATAAATTGGATTTGTCGAGATCCTTATCCGAATTAATATAAATTTAGGTGAGCATCTTAAAAAGGCGGGAAATGTAAATTCATGAGAGAGAGATAGAGAAAGAATGGAGGGGAAGAGGTCGAGCAAAGATTTACAGAGCATACTAGAAGCCATTAAATCCTCAGATGTAAGTAGTTTTAAATTTCAATTTCAATTTCGATTTCATTTCACTTTCCGGGAAAACGAAACACAGTTTCCTGGAATCACTGATTTTCACTCGCACACAGTAATCTTCGTTCCTATTTTCGACGAATTTTGTCTTTAATTTTTCAAAAATAATAATGAACATTCCAGCATTGGTTCCATCTTCTGGTTCGGAAAATCATATGGATTTCGAGAAATTTTTAGAGAGAGAGAGAGAGAGAGAGAGAGATTACGTGCTCGCCGAGCTTTCTCCACTAGCAATTTTCGCCAATCTGTGTAACTTAGGGTATTTTTCGATTTTTAATTATTTCTTGTTATAATTATTTTGAATTTGAGGAACTTATGGTATTTTTCATTTGTGCATTTGTGTATTACAGGTTATAGAGAGCCGTATTCAGCTGCTTAATGAGCTCGAAGAATTAGACATATCAGAGAAATCTGACTTGGCTTCCCTCATACAATGCCTCACAGTATCCACTGCTTTGCCATTTAATTTTTCTATTTTTTTTATTATTATTTTTGCCATGTAATTTATTTATATGCCTGAAATACAAATTATTACTGCTTCTTCTTCTTCTTTTTATGCATCCTTTTCTGTATTTCATATTTCAACATCATAATTTATGCCCAAATTTAGCTGGTTCAAGACTATTTTTTTTCTCCTACATGAGGTCTGACCAATTCGTATTTGTCAGTTGCTTTTCCGAATGGGTTTTTTGAGTTATGTTATTGGTAATTAGCTTGACATTTGGGGAAGACTACAGTGTCCAAGTAACTACACATGTATTAAGTACTAGAAAATGTTTGCTGTATTTTGGCCTTAACAACAAGCTTGACATTTTGGGAAGACTATACTTGTCTCGATGTATCTCAATGCTTGTTAAACAAAGCCATAATACACGTGACTTCGAAGCACCTGGATTCTGGTATGTCCAGCTGTCAATCCCAATTTCTTGTCCTTGCAACGAAGGTATAGATGATTCTCTACCGGTCATGGATTTCTTATTCTTAGCGAGACTATTTTGTAAAATCTTGAACGTCACATCTCAGGCAAGCATATGGTGTGGAAAGCACCTGAAGATGACTCTTATGTCCACTGAGGAGTCTCAAGAAGAAGAGCATAGCAACCTGTTTTTTCAGGTAGGTGATATTGGACAGTGTCTGAGCTCATATTTGGTTCGAAGTTAAGACAAAGTGTATGTTCAAGTGTACATTTTCTTTGGAGAGAACTTCTCACCCACCTTCATTATGTAGATTGTATTTTTTTTTTTTTTTTTTTTTTTTGTATGCTTTAGTCTTGATTCTTTATGTGACGATCAAAAAGTTGGTACTTGTAAATCTTGTTTATTCTTTCTTGAAATTTTCTCTAGATGCTTTATATATCTATGTGGTGCACTGTTGACTAAAGTTTCATATTGCACAAACTATTCTTTGCCAATTTCTACCTTTTCAGCTGTTATTGGATCTGCTGAGCTATTCTGCTGCAATTTATTCCGCTCTGGCAAGAAACCCTGTTTCAGTTGACAAAGTATCGATGGATATTAGAGAGAAGTTCATTATCGAACAGCTAAGCTTAACCAGAGACTTGATATCAGAGATGAAGGTACTGTAATATTGCTTATGTTTATTCCTAGAATGCCAAGCATGGAGCATGAATATTAGGAGACTGCTGAAATGAAAACAAATATGTTTAAGTAGACAGTAGTCATTTGACATCTTACAATAGATTTTGGTGGTGAATTTACATTTGCCTTAATTTGATTTGAACTTCTAATTACACATATTTTTAAGTTCTTTTTTAAAAAGGGTGCTTATCAAGTAAGTAGTTGGTCAAAAGTGTTATCTTGTTTCTCTACTATGTACTTGTCTGAATCTATTAGGCACCCTTCACCCAAAATATTCGTTCATTTAAATGCAGAGAATTGATTCACATGGATCAGAAGTGTTAAAGGTTGCACATATGGTTATTGATGCTGTAATACGACTGTGTGGAGTGTATGCCCAAGATATAAATTGGAAGTTCTCTGCTGAAAAACTTGAGATGGAAAAAAATAATATGGAATGCGAAAGGGTCGATAATATGAATCATGTAATTAACATAACGAAGTGTACAATTGAGAAATTGCATGAGATGGGCATTATTGCCGCTAATATTGGGGGAAGTTTAGTAAGTATGCTTAATGTGTCGTGGAAAGGTGTGGGAACTCTGCTTCAGCTTGGTGAAGGGCTCTTAGCTATAAAGATGAATGTAGCAGATATAATTTCAACTCTAATCTCATTGGTTAATGATTCTCTGAAATGTGCTGCTGAGGCTTGGTCTTCTTTGCTAAAGGAAACTGTTTCTGTGACTGAAGCTAGAAGGAAATTTCTTCCAGTAAAGTTTTACCTAATTAATGCAGTAAAAATTTCCTCTTTATATCCATGCCAAGCATGTACGGTGCACAGGGAGTTAACACTCTGTATCCTTATGATTTCAACCTTTAAAGTCTTAATGAGCAATAAGAAACTACTGAAAACTGCCAGTGAAGTTTTTTCTGAACTTTTGGAAAAAACGTCCTTTGATCTACTCAATTCTTTACTAAATTCAGATCAAGTGGAGCAGAAATTGAAATTTGAGGTTCTAGACAGCATGTTTAGTAATGAAAGCTTTGGAAATTCTGTCCCTGGAGATCTGAGTGGTCATAATAAGATGCTTCCAATGGATGGAATCTTTTCTATAAGTTGTCAAGTTTTTTCTGGGGTAAGAACAACGTTGCTTGGTCAGGTTGCATTATTTCTTACTTTCTTGAGATATTCACCTGATCTTGGAGAAGATGTAAAACTTGGGATTACCAGAAAGCTTGGATGGCTTTTGGACTCTTTAATTGATGAAGGGGTGTATTCTTCGGTTCTTGTGTTGCAAATTCCTGTATTATGTGGTTCTGGGAAGAATGTGGAATTAGTCTGGCAACCAATGTTTTCTTCTCTTTTGGATGCATTAAAGACTTTTTTGGTTGTGGTATCTTCAAGTGTTGCATGGATTGAAGTGGAGTCATTTCTTCTTGAGAACCTCTTTCATCCTCACTTCCTTTGCTGGGAGATTGTAATGGAGCTTTGGTGCTTTATTCTACGTTATGCTGAGTCAGGGATGGTAAGTGGAATTATAAACAAACTTTGTTCATTGTTGAAGTTGCTGGCGTATTCTGAATCAGTTCTTGTACCTGATTCTGGAATGAGGAAACTGGCTAGATCAATCAGCATGCTACTAAATTTTGGGGCACAATCTATGATAGACCAGGTTTTCAAATCCATCATTGGTGACGACAGATCTGAATTGTCATCAGTTGTGTGTTTAGCATTGTTCATGGAGGGCTTTCCGCTGAATTTACTATCAGACAAGATGAAAAGTGTTGCAACCGAAAGAATACTTGCTGATTTCTTTATCTTCATAGAAAGTTTCGAAGAAAAATCAATAAAAGCTTGCAATGACGGAGTTTTGGGGGTTCCAGTTTTTGCTCTGTCTGCTTCATTGCCATCTCTGTAAGTTAAAAAAAAATTTCCTTCTCTGCTGGATGTTGAACTAGTTTTTGTTATATTAAATTAACCATTCAAATCTACCGGCGAATCCCGACTAAAAATGAGTCCATGATTTCCTTATTCTGGCTATTATTCTTTACTAGACTGTTTTTCTCACCTGTGAGCTTTTAGATGTACTGAAAGCAATGTTTAACTGATGCTTTCCGATCTCCTGTAGCCAGATCAACTTATCTGATATTGATGTGAAGACCCTGAGGTTTCTAGTTTCTGTGATCCATAACTACAGAGTTTCTGTGGATACACTAGTGAAGGACCAGCACCGCAAGCTTTTGAGTGAAACATTAGGCATCATCTCAAACATGAAGCACCTATATGCATCTGAAGAAATGGAAAAGCTCCTTATCAAGCTCGAAAATCTGTTTGTCTCAGGGCCAGCAGCCTCTGACAGAGACTTGTACGAATGCAAACCGAATCTAGCTCTTTTCATGTCAGGTCTTGCACACATGCCAATGACAGAAACTGATAAAAACAGTACGCAGATCTCTGCTGCTTGCGAGTTGTATCAAATGATGTTGAGAGAAAGGCACTGGGCTCTTATTCATTTGGCTATAACAGCATTCGGGTATTTTTCAGCCCGCACTTCTTGCGATGAGCTCTGGAGATTTGTGCCTCACGACGCGGCTCTTTCATATGATCTTGAATCTGGGAAATTGGAAAATGAAGAGAGGTTCTTGTCTGACTTCAAGGTATTTCTTGACAAGGAAGCCACTCTTGACGTAACTTCATCTAGGTCTGAGCAGCTTGGACTGCTTTTAAAGGAGGGTCTGATTTTGAAGGAAATGCTTCAAAGGATCTTAACTATTAAGGTAGACACCGTCGAATACGAAAGTATGGAGATTGATGGAGAAAAGCAGTCCAAGGAGGTTGAAGGAGAAAAGGAACACAACAAGAAAAGGAAACTTCCTGAGGGAATTAGCAAGGGAATGGAATTGCTACAGAGTGGTTTGAAAGTTATTGTTAATGGTCTCTCTCAGTGGCAGCAAAGTCAACCTGAGTCGAGTGAATTTCATGATCAGTTCATGACTCACTTTTCTCGTCTAGAAGATGAAATTGGTCGATTGGCTGGCCTTGCTGGCGGTAACTAGTCTGGGATTTTAATATTTTATCCAGCAGTAGCTGGCCTTGCTGGTGGTAGCAAAGCTGGGATTTAACTCACTGCTGGTAAGTTCTCTAGATTTCACCCTGTAGGTAGGCTGTGTTGTAAGATAAGAAAGGAATGAACGGATTTTTTCCTTCTCCTGAGTCAATCCCCCTTTATTGTTTTGCTTCCTTGAGCCCATTCGGAAGTGGAAAATGGTCCTTGTTGCATTACATTTCATTTCAATACATAAGCTGCGTTACATATGAAGTCATATAGCCATAAATGTCATGACCTAATTCATAGGAGTGTATTTTGGTTTTTATTGAATGCAATGTCATTAACCAATTGAATCTAATGGACATTAGTCATTGGATTTTACAATCCAATCCAGTTTAATCATGTGATAAGATCATAAGATCCAATTCAATTACATTTGGATTGGATCATTGGTTTGGGTTTGGGCCTTATTTTGTCTTGACAGCCATTTAAAAAGGAGAAAATTAGGCCATCTAGTGCCCATTTTGGAAAAGAATGCAAATTTACTGCCGACTCAGTTTTTTCTAGGTCTGCTACTGCTAGAAAAATGCCTCTTCTTAAAAAGTTTTTAGAAAATGTCATTTTTAAAATAGTAACTAGTCATCGTAACCAGTTTTTGAGCATTGATAACTAGTAACCAAATGTATTTATAATTAGCATATAAATGATAATTGGAAACCGGTAACTAGTTCGGTAACTAGTTTTCAAACATTGGTAGCTAGTAACTATTTTTAAAAATGGTATTTTTCTAAAATTTTTTAAAAAATTAGTATCTTTCTAAAAGAAAATGATATGGAAATTAGAAAAAATCTATTTTTGCAAATCATTTTTAGGTTAAAGTGCTAGAAACTCTTTTTTAAAAAAAAAGAAAAAAAATCAAGACCTAGGAGTTGAAGGAGAGGAAATTTGATTTTTTATGGTAATTTTTCAAAAAATTTGAAAAATCTCGGAATTTGAGATTGTTTTGAAAAATCTAAGATTTAATTATAAAAATACCACTTTTAAAAATATTTAAAAAATACCACATTTTATTAATTGGTTAGATACTTAAGTTAACTAGTCGAGTTATTTGAGGTAACTTGATCAGTTATTTCAAGTAGCTGGATTGATTACCTAGAGTGCCATTGAAAAATATCAATTTTTTAAAAAATGGTATTTCTCTAAATATTTTTTAAAAGGGTTATTTTTCTAATAATACTTTTAAAAGGTGATATTTTTCTAAATTAATCTGGGATTTTTAAAAAAATCAGTCTATCCAGGATTTTTCAATTTTTGGTTCTTTGGACCTTTAATTTTGTAAGAAGCCCATTAAAATGTGAGATTAAAAAAATTATTACTTTTAATGTTTCAGTAAAAAGCCCATACATTTTCATTTATATTAAACAAAACTTTTAATTTGTATTTTCCTATCAAATAGTACTAGCCCTACAAATATGGTCAAAATTGAAGCTTGAGATCGTAAGAAAATACATTTTTACCCAGATTCAATTTGGTCTGTAAACCAACACTGCCACGTACTTTCAAGTGGTTTTTTTTGAAAGAAGCTAAAACCATATGCGACTTTTCACCAGTTAGTAATAGTGGTACCTGCCAAATTTCCTTTGGAAGAGACGTTACTATGGTTCTCAATACAATACTAAATGAATAGTAATAGTGTTGAGTATTTTTGGGAAGTAGCGAGAGAGAGTACGTAAGAGAGAGTAGAAAAGGCAAGAAGATAATTAGGGTTTTGGAGAATTGTGACAGCTTACTCTTTGTGTGAGATATAAGGTAATTGTGACAGCTTACCGTTTGTGTGAAATATAAGGTACTATTTATAGTGGCCTTGTAGTCCCAAAATATTAGAGTTGATGGCCATGTATTCCCTGAAAAGATGGGAAGGAATCCTACCTACTCATTATACGGATAGAGGGTAAGTAATTGGGCCAGGTGTCTATCTCTCTGAAAGTTGTATAATATACTATGTCTATTGTAAAGATGGCCATGTATCCCCCTGAAAAGATAGAAAGGAATCCTACCTACTCGTTGTACGGATAGAGGGTAAGTAATTGGGCCAGGTGTCAGTCTCTCTGAAAATTGTGTAATATACTATGTCTATTGTAAAGATGGCCATGTATCCCCCTGAAAAGATGGAAAGGAATCCTACCTACTCATTGTACGGATAGAGGGTAAGTAATTGGGCCAGGTGTCAGTCTCTATAAAAGTTGTGTCATATACTATGTTTATTGTAATAAACCCATTGTGGGACATGGTCGGACTTTAGCATTACCTGAGTTGGTTGGTCATTGTGGTCAGCTCGTATTATTGTTTGTCTTCAGACATTGGCATTCGAGCTACTCCGAGATGGCCGTAACATTTGTTCGAGCCTATGCCCTTAGAACTAGGAGCTTTCATTAGCTTCCCATTGTCCGACCATGCCAATGACCACTTGGGAAGTGCTCGGTCTACAGCCATGTTTGTGTTGTTGCGTGCTGGTTATGACATATCATTTCACGTCTTATGATAAGGCCATATGTTATTTTTTGAGTAGTCAGAGAAAATTACCCTGAACAAATTACATGAAAGAGAAGCAGATAGCAATATGAAATGAAATTAAGGTTTGGAAGTGTAAAGTATTCTTAGGGGGGCAAAAGGTGTAGTGAAGTGCATAGTGGATTTTAACTTTTTTTTAAGGGTAATATTTAACATTGGGCACCAATCCAGTAGGTATTTTTTTTTAAACCTATACATAGGTATTAATTTGGCCAATGAAAATTTTTTTTTTGCACATTTTTTTATATTAAAAAGTAAGAGAGAGAAATAGCATTAATGATGCACATCATTATAGCCGTTGGATCACCATTAAATGATGATCCAACGGCTAAAAAAAAATACCTACACATAGGTTAAAAAAAAAAATACCTACTGGATTGGCAACCTTTAACATTATACCTATATATATATTAGACTGTATTCCAAAACATCGTATCAACGATCTTATCGATTATTGAATTTTCAAAATTTGTATCCAATCCAATTATGGATCATTAAATTTTCAAAACATGTATCTAATTCAATGCAATTAAGATTTACTGTTCAATCTTTTTGAATGGAATTAAACCCCAATCCATCGACGATATAATTAGAATGCATAATTTGTACATTGAAAAGTGATAATATCTAAATTGTGTATTTTTTTTTTCCTTTTATGGTTCCCAAGGTGCTTGAAATAAACTATGGGATACGAAGTAATGAATGAAATATAGCATTAATTAAGACACCGATTTAGATACTCCTTCATTCTCTTTTTGGCATATACTGCATTTATGAAATAGACTTGACACTTTTTTCAATATAAAGGCCACAAACATCTACACATTCCAGAGACCACCTTAAAAAAAAAAAAAAAAAAAAAAAAAAAAAAAAAAAAAAAAAAAAAGAGAAAATTAGTATAGCAAACTATGAAAAACTTTCCAAGCTCTATTCTTTTGCTCCTTGCCTTGTCTTGGTTCATGAACAGCTCAGTTGTCAGTGCCAAGCACCATGTCTACATAGTAAACTTCTTGGATGTGAATACGACACTGACCGTACATTGTCAATCAAAAGATGAGGATCTTGGCACTCATAGCTTGTCATTCGGAGGTAATTTCAACTGGAGCTTCAACATCGACTTCTGGAGAACTACGCTTTTCTCTTGTGACATGAGTTGGGACAACGTAAAAGGGCATTTTGACGTGTTTGTAGCCAAAAGAGATGCTTATAGGTGTTCTGAAAATAAATGCTTCTGGGAAGTTCTAAAGGATGGATTATACCTATACATTTGGGAACATGATAAATATGAGCTGCAATTTACATGGCCACATTCACTGAATAGATAAAATTTGTTTGGATTTTGTTTTGGATTAAGCTGAGCTTTCTTATATAGGAAATAATGGGGAGCTCATTTCCTTGATGACTGATGTTAATGAAGCTTCTTGTTCTCCATGTTTCTTGCTAGTCTCCATTCTTTGCACATCCTAATATACTTTTATTTTCTTTGCCCCGGAGGAAGAGATTAGCATAAATGTGGTCATATTTTGGCTCATCTATATTTCACAATTATGCATTCTCATGTACTACAATAGATTTCTACGTAATAAGTACTTGGTCTACTCTACAGCAAAAAAGTACTACTTGGTCTACTTGGTGATGATTTTTTCCATGAAACTACAATTACTAGCCAAATATAGTTTCAAACTCTAAATTAACCTCTCCAATTCGTCAACAACATCATCTTTTAATATGCATTATCAAGTTTGTCGTTGAATTTTCACATAATGGTTTTAACTTTCTTGAATTTTTGGGAGAATTATCTGAACCGCAATAGCAAACGCGTTTTCAGATTTTTGGTTGTTGGAAATGAAAGACGTGGCAAATTTCAAGTATAAGTATTTTAGTACCACTTAAGGGAAATTATAGCTTCGTTAAAATATGAAAAACAACTTTAAAATTCAAGAAATATTAAGAATAGATAATTTCACATATTATATAAATTATATGACTGCATGATCAGGGAATTGCTCAATACATTCAGCTAGGGGCATATATGTATTAACAACATGAAATGAGCAACGTCAATGATACATGTATTGCACAGGCATATTTATTAATGTATGTTTAATATCTAGGTGCTTTTCAGTATTTCTTGAAGAGAAAGGAATAGATGAATAGAAGAACATACGGTAAACTAACCAAAGGTCAAATAATGCTCGATTGAGAGTTTCCATTTCATTAAAGAATAATGCTATGTGATGTGCTCATATTTATACATTATCTACATACCTTTGAAACTTAATTTTATGCTTAAATAATTATATGCTTATAAAGTTTTTGTCTTAATTTTTTGGTGCTTTGTTAAATTACCCAGGTTCTGAAGTATTGACACAAAAGAGAGGTTAAAGTGGCGTTTTTATAAAAGAATTAGAGAAAGATGATTTGAAGAAAAAGCTGAAGCCCATTTGACAAATTCAACAAAAGCCCATGGTCGAAATCCAAACCATAAGATCTAAAAGTCTGTAGCAGCCACTTCATTTGGACAAGGTTTCGAGTAACGGCCCAATTCATTCTAATGGCCCAAGAGACCCGATACTGTGTATCCGTGCATTAAAGTCGTAACGTGAGGTTTCTCCTTTAGCCAACTGGAGCTATGCTCAGTTGGTCCAAAGCTTTAGTATTGTATGTGTTTAGGAGGTTAAAGATTCAAATGTTGGTAGTGTGTGTTATTTTCCTTTAAATTTGTAGTAAGTAGTGGTCATTAGTTAAGCCCCACTTTTTTCCAAAAAAAAAAAATCGTAACGTGAAGAGTTTGGGAAAATTAAAAAACTGCACACATCAAGAATTAAACTAATAAAGCAAATATATATAATTAAAAAAGGGAAAGAAAGTCAAGATTGGTGGTATTTTTGCAAAGATTAAAATGTCGATATCGATGTTGATGTTGAGATTTTATTTTACGGATATTGTCAAAGATATTGTCGATGTTGAAGATATTCCGAGAAAATACTGAAATTTGTCATAAAACTCAAAATTTTCAAGAAAAACTCTAAAAAAATGCTAAAATAAGTGATATTACATAATTTATACAAGTTTTTATTAAAAACAAAACCTATTTATACTTTATAAGACAATAAAATTAACGTATATAATACAAAAACGATCGAATTTTATTTTATAGAACAATTTTAAAATCAGAATATATATCACACTATTTTATTAAATACATCTCATATAAATATTTTACAAATTATAACTAGTTTTAGATCACATTAAAAACAAATAAAAATTATAGATAATATAAAACAATTCAAATACATTCAATATCAAAACAAGTTTCAATGAGGTCGAAAATTATAAGCGAAATTTCTGTCTTGATCCAAAATTTCTTTCAAAGATTATGAGAGTCCTTTGTAGAGATTCCAAAATAATAAATACAAGTAGTGCAAACATTTATATTAAATATAAGTAATTTCAAAACTTTATCGATAAGCTGTAGAGACAGAACTATAATTTATTTTTGTATTCTTTACTACCATTTTCTATATTAAAAAAAAAGGACTTGGGAAAAAATTCGACATTTCTGTTGATATTTCAAAATGTCGATGAAATTGTCACAATAATATCTATAAATATCTCAATATTAGCTTATTTTTTACCGACATATTACCAATATCGACATATCCTCGATATTGTCGACATTTTACATATATTTCACGGATACATAGGAAAAAATATCTTTCCATCCCATATCGATGTCGAGACTTCAAAATACAGATATTATCGCGACAATCTCGACAAATGCCATGACATTTTAATCTATGTATAAAAACATGCTAAGAAGCATTTTGAAAAAAATACAAAACACCAATAACCGGACGCTAAGTCTTCTTAATTTAGTCTGTCCTTCATATTATAACCTCGTTAAATTTTTATTTTACTCTTTCTTTATTTTAATTTTAATTTTTGTTATTTTAATTGTATTTAATTTATTTTTAGTTTTAATTTAATTTTTTTTTTCTTTAGTCGTTTAATTTAAATAAAATTAGGGTTAGCAATAATTTCAGTAGTTAATAATTCAATAGTCTTTGTGGGATAATACTTGATACTCACACTGCATTACTTGTTATGATTTTGTGCACTTGCAAATTTTCATAATACAATGGACACCAGTAGTACCCAATACCATATGGTGTATCAGTCTATCATTGATTAATCATAATTATAATTTAGGTAAGGCCAATGTGAGATCTAATTTATTAATTAGAATTATCCAGTGACAAACAAACTTATTATTATGATTTTAGACACCACTAGTGTCCTATATCATTAAATGTTCAATATCGCTACAAGATCTTGTTTTAAATGCTTTACCATTTTCTTTTCTGATCTCTAGGCCCAGATTCTGCACGAAAATGAAAAGTCCACCAATAGTACCAGAAAAGAACACAATCATAAAATTAAAATTAAACATACTGCTATTCAACTCTCTGTCGTCTCCCATTATCAAAGAAACGATCATCCTTATATTTGCTTTCCATACAGAATTGGTTCAGGAATATTTTTTTTTCCTAGAAATGAAAAGTGCCATGAGACTTTTCCCGTTTTCACATAATAACAGGACGGGGAAATGAACAGACTTTGAAGTTCTTGGGCTTAAATGACATTTGTAGGACTACTTCTCACGATTATGTTTTTAGGTATGTTATAAAATTCATGAATGGTAGTCATAATTTTTCTGGCCATAGTGCCGCTATAATTATGACTACGGATAATATTTAGGTTCTAACTATTATACCCAATTTTTAAAACTAATATATATGACATGTGATTTTTCACCATTTAATTGATATATTAAAATTTATCATAATAGATTTAACATTATCACCAACTAAACGGTGATAAATCACATGCACATACGTTGGTATAAAATATTCGGTGCAATAGTTAGGATCCCTAACATCATCCTTATATATATGACTAATCATACAATTTATGATGATCTTAAAAAATTTATCCTAAAAATAATCATAAAAATGTCATTTTGACCAAACGTGTAAAAACTAGTTTTAAATCAAGGGCAAAAGTAGAGATGTCAATGTGGGCCGAGCTTTGTAGGCCGGCCCACATTTTGAAGAAAAAGAACGATACCAGCCTGGCCCAAGCCCACATAAGGCAATGAAAAACTGCCACATGGCCATAAATCTGAATATTTACCTTTAAATCCTTCCATTTCTTTCTTCTTTTTACCTGAAGTCCTCGATCTCTCTCTTCTCTCACGTGTACAACATGGTTAAACGGCCGAATTCTCTCTTCTCTTCTTGCATGACCACAAGGCAATGGATAGCCTTACCATTCTATTCTTTGCCATGTCACCTTCGAGATCCAACCTCCTCCTCCTTGGTTGGTTGCCAGAAAACGAAGTTATATGCGGTCAAACAGGGCCAAACGACCACAAAAATAAAATAAGTTTCTTTCACCATTGACCACCCTTTGACCACCGTTGAGCTGTGCCAACACTACCATTAGCTTGGGTATCCTCAAAAACATCCACCACCGAAGCCATGTCGCTGGAAACACGGGAATAGTCGTCAAGAGTTTCTGCCGCTACCGTATTTCGACGAATCACCACTCTCGGACTATCGAAACTTCTTGCCACCAACATGTATAGACTCGGTTGGATGTTGACAACAACATACACCATTTCACTGGAGTTGAAATTCCTCCGGTAAGTGTGGTTTTCCCGAATTTTGGCCATTTTGTATAAATTAATTATGACAATTTTTTTAATTATTTTTGTGAAGTAATTATTTTGGTCATAAAAGTTATATGACGTGAAAGAGTGATTTGAATCATGAATAAATACGGTAGTTTTGTTTTGAATGGAAATCCGGAGACGAGAATTTTGAGAAAATGATATTTTTTTAAATATTTCTAAAAAGTGATATTTTTGAAACTTTTAGATTTAAGACCTGTTTTATGCTCGGGACCTCGAAACGAAGTTTTAACCTCAATTTTAGATTCAGTGAGGTCGAGCGATGAACTTTGATATATAATATCGATATGTTTCAAAGTGGCATGAATTTTAAGATACAAGGCTCGTGAATAGTCTTGTTTTGCGTGCCACTGGTCGGATTTGAGCCCAGAACTAAAATTGATCGAAATATGTGTCTAACATAGCTATTTTAAATGCTATGAATTCAGTGGCGACGTCTGTTTTTCCATTCGAGACTCTGTTGAAAAATTAGTTTTCTGAAGCAAGCTATTTTGGTTACAAATTCGCTCAATAGACTTCCGAATAACCCGCAAGAGTCCCCATAAGCCTTGGTAACACATTCTTGTTACTCGATAGAGGTAGGGATTCAATTACTTGACTTTACTATGGTTTTTAGTATAAAACCATGTTGTTGATCAAATATAGAATTTCGTAAAATGATTTGTGAAAATCTACTTATGAGCTATTTTGGAATATACATTGATTTTTGAATTTTTTGAAAGATACGTCACATTATTTAGCGTGTCATATATCTTATTTTTAACTGTTTATTATATGAACTGAATTTTGTGGATTTTGGTAAAAAATAAATTATAGAAAAATTGATGAGTTGAAAAATTGATTTTTACAAGTGGATATGGTTTGATTAAAGATTACTACATGGTTATTTGTGATTTTATAGAAAATAGTACATCATTTTATTTATGTTATTCATATAACATTACATTGCATATTCATCTCACGCGGCCGATGGAATCACGGTGTCCTTATAGGACACTGGAATCACAGTATTTCAATAAGAATACTGGAATTACAGTATTCTAATAAGAACACTGGAATCACAGTGTTTCAACAAAATACTTAAAAAAAAAAAAGAAAAAGAGAAAAGAAAAAAAGCTCACGGTCATCAAATAGATGACTGGAACTCACATATATCATAAATATTAGATATTACGGAATTATGTGATATTCATTGCACTTGTGAAGAGCTTGAATAGGTATGTACTTGTTTTGGGAATGAGTTTAACAAAAGTTTTAAATTTAATGAACTTTTCAAAAAATGGTTTAATAAGTGGATTTTAGAAATAAAGTTTTGAAATACTTAACTAACTGTGTAAGAATTTGAAATGAGTATNTCTTTTATTTATTTAGCTACTAATTATTAATATTCACAAGTGGATAGAGTTTTGTAAATGTGAAAGTAGTTTACTTAAATAATACTATCGTTTTCTAAGAATTTTGAAATTATAAAATAATTAATGAAAATTTTTATTCGTAAAATTTCTAATCTGCCACAGGCTCAGTGTTTGGGTCATAACAAAACGACTTCGATACAGCTTGGTTCGAATTCCTAACAACAACACATACAAAAAATATCTGTACATACCTTATGTTGTGTTATTAACTTATTGTTACTATTAAAAGTTGGAATATGCACCAAAATAATAAAGAGAAATTGGAATGAGTATGTTTTAAATACTTAATACCTTAATATATGGTCATTTTACAATTTTGGCATTATCTTTTGGCTTGTATAATATTATACCTTTATATTTCAAATATCTTCAAATTTGTATCTTCTGCATATAAATTGACCAATAAATTTCTCACTAAATTCAGAATTTGAATTAAGGATATTTTACACAAAAGATCTATTAAAATTAACTTAAAATAGTTAGCACAAATCATCTAATTTGTACACAGAAAGTGTAAATTTGTAGAGATTTAAAATGTGAATATATAATTTTGCACAAACTAAAAAATAGCATTAAAAATACAAAAATGTGGTACTTCATGGCACTTTTTTACAGTTATCACTATATATCACTTTATGTCATGTGCATCAGTTAATATAATCAGTTAATTAATCTGGGATCCTTATTTTGACATAAAACCAAAGACTAAAACAAAAACAAACATTAAACATTTTTTTAATGACTTTGAAAAATTAGCCATTCTTCGACCATTAATCAGCTCACATGTAATGTAGTGATGACGGTGAGAAACATTTTTCAGGAACATAAAGTAAGAAATTTTTTTGAGATAAATTTGGTGTTTTTTTCCCTCTTTGTTTACTCATTTTTTTCTTTTCACTTTCTTCAAATGTACTTGTAATTCAGTAACATAACTCATAAAAAAAATTAAAACATATAATTTTAAAACACATAAAGTCAGCATAAACCAACATACGAAATAATTTTTTTTTTTAAAAGTTACAAAGAAAAATTATTGATATAAGTGAGGGCAAAATTGAGTGTTTCAAAATAATACAAGTAAATTTCATAAATCACAAGTAAGTGAGGGCAAATGAGGAGTATAATTGAACTTTTTAAGGAGTATGTGTGTGAAACTTAAGTTACAAAAAATTCAGAGGGCAAATAAAAATAATAATTGCAAAATTTAGAAAAATATAGGGTAAAATTCAAAATTATAAAGTTCAGGGAGCATACGCTCCCGCCGAGCCTAAACTAGCTTCGTCCCATACCTTATTTACTGGCGAAGATGAGACATGATGCTTGTGCAATAATAAGGAATAGCCATGTAAATGTGTGCATATAAATATGGATATGTATACAGTACATATCAATACATAATAACTTGGTGGCCCGTCGAATTAAGCTGCTGTTTCTGTTAGTAGTGCTAAAGTACATAGTTGGTGGTCCTACAAAATAGATAGAAATAGACCGATCCTACTAAAAATGAAAGATAAGAAGACTGTGGGTGGTTCAAAGTTTCAATTATGTTTCGAAAAGAAATATTTATATATAGTGTAGATCGAGAACAAAGATCGAGTGAGAAGATTGGATGAAAAGATCGAAAAAGCATGTAGGCAACTTGATTTGTAGCGTAGCTGAAGTGTTAATTTATCAGATAGAATAGGGGGATCCTCATGATGATGCTTATTGGTGTTTTACTTATTGGTGTTTTAGATTTATCTGTCTTTGTCTTATTGGCTGAAAAGTTGAGGGCGGCACCAGTGCTTATCTTGGGATATATATATAAACTTGGATTTTAATTTAATGTTCGTATTCATCAAATTAGAAATATATATATAACCGATTTATTCTCTCCTTTTCGAGCTACAGCTATCTTTATCTCTCTCTTAAAAAGGAAAGAGGGTTAAGTATCATTGCCATAGTTGTCATGGAATAATTAATAAGAATAATGATACGCAGGGCTTGAGAGAAAAACAGAGAATTAAAATAATTTGTGGTATTTACACTTAGAGAGTCTATTAATATTTTCGTAGTGATCAAAAGGACTAGTCAATATTATTAGAACCCTTATAGTAGGGCCGATAATTTTCTATACAACATGATGATACGACTTGAAATAAATGAATTTAGGTGACACATTTAAATATTCGTGTCAATTTCGGGTAAACATGTATAATAAACATGTGAGAAAATATGTGGATTTCGAGTCATCCTGTTTAACACAAAAATGACGTGTATGATACATTAATTAAATGTGTTGTTTTCTTATCAATATGATACACAAATATGATATATTTATTAACATTTTAATATTTTAAATTGATTTTGATGAATTTTAGACATACTTGCATGTGTTTATTTAAATTAATTATTTACCACATAATCCTGTTAAATTAAACGAGAAAAAGAGCGACTTGTAGTTTTCTAAATTATACAGGGTGCACTTTAATTAAAATTAGTTTTCCAAATTAATTCATTTCTCTTTTTCAAAAAAATATAGTATTCTTCAAAAAGAAAAAAAAAATAGTAGTTACTATTTCTAACTTATTTACCGCCGTCCAAGTACATATTCTTCATTCATCATGTACTCTAACTAATTAATTATGTATCCATTCCATGTCATCTTGAAATTTTGATCAAGCGGAGTAGCAATTTTGGAGGATTGTATTTGTAAAAACCAGATTTTAAAGAGGGTAATAGAGCCATTTTTTAACATAATGGCAATTTGAGAATTTTAAATTTTCGGGATATTTGATTAAAGTATCCAGAATTTAATATTGGGGTCTACAGTATCTAAAAATTTCATTTAAGGGCTTCAACTTCTTCTTCTTCTTCACACGTAGTCCCCGAGACCAAAACGACCAAGTTTTTGCCGATGAAACTCGCCACCACACCGCCGGCTTCCAACCCCGATGTGCCACCCGGCGGTGTTCGTCGGAGGACGGTGAAGAGATGCCGGCAACTTCGGTCGTGTTACGAGCTCCGACGAGGGAGCTTGGGCTGTCCGAAAGTGACGCCACCTTCGAGTTTGTCAGCGAAACGACGGTCTTCAGCAGCCGACCTTCCTCACCTCCAGCGGGTGTGAACTCTACTTGTCCTCCCCGATGATCTACGACCGGTTTCACGGCGAAAAACAACTCCGATGAGCATTTGAATTAATTCGGCCAATTTCTCAAAATTTAATTTGGGTATTTTACAAATATCTTGAGTAATTATTGAGTTGTTGGTGATAATTAGTAAGGTTATTGATGGATTTAATTCATAAATAGATGATCAAATCCTATAGAATTTAATTATCGATTGTTACAAATTTTGAGTTAACAATTGGTAATCTTGTAATTATTTTTAGAAAAAAAGATATTAGTAATTATTTTTGTAAACAATTTACTTTGGTCATGAAACTTTTACGGGGTAAAAGAGGAGATTAAAACGTGATTGGAAACGGTGTTTATGTGTTTAAACAAAATCTAGAGACGAGATAATTCTTGTATAAAAGGGTGGTATTTTTCTAAATATTTCCAAAAAATGACATTTTTATAATTATTTTCACAAAGTAATAATTTATATCGAAAAAATTACATGACGTAAAATGGAGTCTGAAACAAGAACAAATATGACTTTTTGATATTAAATCGATGACCAGAAAAGTATAAGATTTTGAATTGAAAAAGTGGACGTTTTTCAAATAAATTCTAAAAGTGATTATTTTGTAATTTTGGATTTTAATCCCATTTAAAACTTGGGACCTCGAAACTGAGTTCCGATTTCGAATTTGGACTCAGTGAGATTGAGAGACGAATTTTGATGTAAAATATGACTATGTTTCGAAGTGGCAAAAAAATTGAGAAAGCGGTTCATGAATAGTGCTATTTTGCTTGCATGGGCTGGTTCCCCACCGGAACCCACTTTGATAAATTATATGTATAACCTAGTATTTTTGGGTGTTCTGAATTCAGTGGTGATCTCTCTTTCTTTATTTGAGGCTCTGGTGGAAAAGTCACATTTTCAAGTAGACTTACCAAAATCCCGAAACGACCATTCGAATGCTCAAGTGACCAACGAGAGTTTTCTTCGAGCGTCGTTAGCTTGGTGCATCTACTATATTGAGATAGGGGTTCAATTACCTGATTTTATACTTGTTTTGGATTTACAATTATATTATAATTGATTTATGAAAAATCGTGATTCGCGTGATGGTTTAATAAAGTTATGGAAACATATTGGATTATACTGGGATTGGACTATGGATTTCATATACATATTTTTTTTAATTGTGATTATGAGGTAATACAGCGGAGAGTTGCCCATGATACAATAAATCTTTGAATAATGTCAAGTTAAATTTTAAAGCATGATTTGATTCTTAGATGCATGGTTGTTGTGTACGGTTACATGTTGTACATACCATAGGATCACACATTTGAGTTCCATTATTACATCATGGTAGTTTAGATCATTGACGAGTTGCTGCAACGCTAGGTAGAAGACCTAAGCCCCTGCATAGTTTTTTGGCTGACACACCTCCAGGTAGTATTAGGATGCTGGGTACCTCTAGTAAGGGGTATTACAGGGCCGTGATGGGAGGATGAGAGCTCACTCATTCACATTGGTTGATGTATGATATATACAATCATGTATTTCTGGTTTTAGTTTTAAATATGTGATTATTCTTGATATCAAATATTTTATAAACTTGGTTTATAAATGGATTTTGGAAAAGTATTAACATTTCAGGTTTAGTAAAAATTACATCCATTCAAAAAGGTAATTGAATTACTACTGAGCATATGAATGCTTACCCCCTACTTCTTCCACTTTCAGGTGATTGACTATTTGAGGTAATTGTCTTGATAGATAGACAAATTGTGCAGTTTGTATATGCAGTTCTACCCTTAATCCCTGGTGTGTGTTTCATACTCTGTTAACTTTCTTTCTTTATTCAATTATTTAGCTAAAATTAGTTAATCTATTAAGTGGATGCATGAGGATTGTATTGTTGTTAATTTGAGAACTTGAAATCGTAAGCAATTTTATGTAACCCATTTTGGACATTGAACTAAAGATTTCAGTCGAACTCAATTTACCAAGGTTTATGATTTTTCAACAAATTTCCAAATGAGATAGCTAGAAATTTTTTTTCACTTTGATGGGTATTTTTTTTAAGTAATTAAAACTAATAAGAGTTTTAATGATTATAGAATTTATAATGATTTGAGAACCAAAATTAAATTATCTGATTCTTGATTTCTCCTAAATTTTTTAAATTTAATATTTTATTATATTTTTACATAAAATTACTAAAAGTCACGGCTTTGGATTTCTGGTCATGAAAGAAATGATATTAGAGCTGCAGGCTTCAGATCCGTCTGGGATTTTTCCTGTGATATTTTTTTGTTTAAACTAAATTTTAGAAAGTGTTTAACAAATACTTCATACATCACTTAGGAATTAGCTAAATATGTTGTCTTTACTCTGATTCTTCCTGAATCCTTTGTTCATCTCCCTAGAGTGAAACTCTAGTATCGTTGAGATGGTTATAACTCAGAAACTCTAGTCTCAGAAGTGTTGGAATTGACTAGTGGATTCTACTTCTATCCAAATTCTCTGATTTAAATAGACATTCATACTTGTACTCCTATATCCATTCGAATAGTAAGCTATGTATGAATGTTGTAGATTCTATGATAGGTCTGATGTTTCCTAAATTTTTGGGATGTGATTTAACTTTCCAGATTTTCGTACACTTTTAATTACTCGGTTCGAGTAATTAGTGGTTGATGTTTATATCAAGGTGTTTGAAATAAATGATATTTTTGCATAACGTATGACTCGTTGATTAACAAATTGGTATGATATATTGAGTTTGCTTAAATGTGGTATTGTACTTAGTCTATCAAGGCTAGTTTGATATTGGTAGTGCATCGGTTGAATAATTGATTTAATTTGATCTGAAATTCTTGAGTTGTTGATTTTGTCTAAATTATTTTAATTATGTTCCCTAGTAAGTCTTTTACTTGTGATAATTTGTTTCGCCTACCTGATAGCTGTATGTCTAGATTTACTTATCTTTTCAAAGTGAAACTTTTGGAATTGGAAAATCTTTCATGATTATTGGATTGAAAAAAAAATTGATTAATATGGTTTGGAACGAAATAGGCTGCTATGATTGATAAAATTGCATACCTTCATTTTCAAGAGAACCATGGATATTTAAATTTAAATGTCAGATAGGTAAAACTGATTCACTTTTTCAAATAATGAATAGTTTTAAAACTTATAGGCTATTTGAAATTGAATGTTTATAAGATTGCACTATTATTAAGTTTGAAACTTGGTATATCTAAAATTTAGCTATGGTACTAAATTAATCCTAATCTACATTTGATAGTGCTAGTTAGAGAATTATTTAGATCAAGAAAATTTTTTTAAAAGTATCTTTCTAGATTTGAATGTGTTAGATATTCTTGGTACTTGACTTAGAAGCTAAAATGTATTTTCACATACATATTTACAAGTTGACATGGAACTAATCATCAGATATTTATGGAAAACTTTTATATGGTAACTTTAAGAAACAAGTTTAATTTCAAAAAAAAAAAAAATTGGTATGAATTAATACGTTATGAATATAAATTTTTGGAAGAATTGTGTCAGTGTCAAAGATGCCATATTTATAATATCTTGTTACTACTTTTAGCTAAATAAACTTTGGTTATGGTATCTGGTTTAAAAATACGTTGTGAATGGAGAAATTGTAAATTTTGAATTATAGTTAGAAGTCTTTTAAAACTTTGTCATTATTATAGTTTTATGTATCTTGTTATGTGGCTTCTTTTATTGAAATATACATGATGTTGGTAAACCGTGGATTGTAAAATTCTTATTGAGTAATAAATAATTTTTCATTAGTTAACTCAAGTTAGATTGACCTTACCTTAGTAGTCTCAATTGGATAATTGTGCACTTATGTGGTTAATTTAATTTGGTATCCTAAGTGTTAGGAACTCTTAGTGTTGGAGACTTGGGATGGCATTTTATTTGAGTTTCAAATGGGAATAAATTGATTTTGAATACCTAAATCTTGAAAGGACTTAGGTGGTATATACTAATGTATGGTATTTTCTTTTGAACTTTTAAAATTCATAGAAATTAGATTTTCAAATGAATTCAAACTATGAATTAATAAGCTTGATTTATGTTTAATAGAATTTAAGTTATGCAAAATAATGTGTGCTATTTCCTTTAAAAATATAAATTAGACTTTTAAATTCTTGGGGTTGTACAAGTTACAAGTTTAGTAAGGCTTAAAAAAAATAAAAAAAGAGTTAACTATGACACACTCTACTATTTTTCTGAAATGCTTTATAAAATTTCTATCCTAAAAATGTGTTTCAAAACCACTTTTAATAAAATTGCTGGAGTGTGGAGATTTTTAAGTTATAAAACGCAAAGATAATCTTATTAAAGCATGCCTTACTTAGAGTTTTTCATAAACAAGGAATCATGAAAACATGTTGCATTTGTGATTTGCCAATAAAAAGAAGATGTGCTTATGAATTTCTGGGAGAGAAATGTTTAAAACTTTTGGAAAAGTTCTGGGATTTTAAGAAAAACTTCTATAAAGTTTAACTATGTTTTGAAGAGAATTGATATGTTTAAAGCACTTGATGGAGATTCTGATTGAGTTATTAGTATTGAGTTGAGCCTGTGGCTCATTACTTGATTCGAGTTGAACCTAAGCATCATTATGGTTGTATAATTTATGGTATTTGAGATTAGTTCACTCGTGGATTTATATAGAGATTTGTTAAGACTCTTCCTATTATATTTTCAAAAAAAAAAAAAAAAAACTTAGAGTTCAGATTTGGCTTACCTATAGCTAAGATGAGACTTCATTATGAACTAGTGTAGTATTCTTGTATATCCCTTATTTTGTATTGCATATTTTCAAAAATATTTCCGAAAATTATCTTTTAATTTTAAAATGAGATAAGATTTGATGGGAGATAGACATTACCGCAGAGACGACCTATTCTATTGAAACCTTATTCTGGGGCATTGTAGTATTATTATTGATTTTACTTACGTATTGGATATCGAGTCATTTCTATATGGCTTTCCCATATACCAAAGACTTAGAAAGTCTTTAGAGGTGATTGATGATTTGGTATTATTATTATAATCCTACATTGGATAGAGAAACTTATGAAGTCTCTGGGTATAAATATGATATGAATAATTATTATATGGTATTACCTTAGATAAAAAAAAAAAAAAGGAAGTCTTTGGGTTATACTTGTTATGTGGAGACTTGTATTTTATATGATTCGACTATAGTGTGCTATATACTCCTCTGTTAGAGATTTCTATTCTTAATGATTCTAGTCTTGTTCTTCACTAGAAGTATTTTGTATATTTGATTGCTTCTCACTCATCTTTAGGAATAGTAAATAACTTATGTCATTGTGCTTTCATTATGGTGTCTAACCTTTAAACTTGTCTATCTTATATAGTATAATACGAGGGTATTGATTTCCATTTGGGATCCTATTAGAGTCTTTGAACTCAGTGATTGTTTAGGACTGGGTTCTTGATATAAATAAATGGGATTGTCCCGGTGTGATATTGATCTGGTATGATCAGAAGGACGATATTGAATGTATTCGATATTTGTTCTGCTTCTCTAGTTTGGTGCCTAATAATCAATACTCAGGTTATAAGAGTCTTGTATTATTGACTCTTTAATATCATTACTGCTCCTGTTTTGTGTTCTGACTTAAAGACATCATTCTCATGTTATGATGTCCTTGTATCTTTTTATGGGATACTTTATGATTCCATAACTTTATGTATGTTTAGCTCATGCCTAGTAAGGCATCAGCATGTTGACGAGATTCTAACACCAAGTGGAGGGCGTATATTTCACGTTCCTTATATAACCAATATTTGATTCGATCCTCTTATACCTTATCTTGATTGTTCACTATCTGACTAACCATTATTTCCTAATCAATTCTCTTGTACACCTTGTATTGTATTTGAATTTTGGGACGAAATTCTTTTAAAGAGGAGAGAATGTAAAAATCAGATTTTAAAGAGGGCAATAGAGTCATTTTCTAACATAGTGGTAATTTGATAATTTCAAATTTTCAGAATATTTTATTAAAATATCTGAAATTTAATATTGGGGTCTACAATATCTAAAAATTTCATTTAAGGGCTTCAACTTCCTCTTTTTCTACACATGTATTCCCCAAAACGACCAAGTTTCTGCCGATGAAACTCACCGCCACACCTTCGGCTTCTAGGCCTGATGTGCCACCCACCGGTGTTCGTCGGAGGATGACAAAGAGATGTCGATAACTCCCGCCGTGTTACGTGCTCCAACAAAGGAGCTTCGGCTGTTTGAAAGTGACACCACCTTCGGCTTTGTTGGGTGAAACGATGGTCGTCAGCTGCCAATCTTCCTCATCTCTGGCGGGTGTGAACTCTACTCATCCTCCTCGACAATCTACGACCAGTTTCATGACAAAAAACAACTTCGGTGAGCATTTGAATTAATTCAGCCAATTTCTCAAAATTGAATTTTGGTATTTTACAAATATCTTGAGTAATTATTGAGTTGTTCATTATAATTAGTAAGGTTATTAAAGGATTTAATTCATACATAGATGATTAAATCCTATAGAACTAAATTACCGATTATTACAAATTTTGAGTTAAAAATTGGTAATCTTGCAATTATTTTAGAAAGGAGATATATTAGTAATTATTTTTGTAAACAATTTATTTTAATTATGAAACTTTTACAGGGTAAAAGAGGAGATTAAAATGTGACTGAAAACGGTATTTATGCGTTGGAAAGAAATCTGGAGATGAGATAATTCTTGTATAGAAAGGTGGTATTTTTCTAAATATTTCCAAAAATGATATTTTTATAATTACTTTCGCAAAGCAGTAACTAAGTTGTAAAAATTACATGACGTAAAATGGAGTCTGAAACAAGAACAAATATGACTTTTTGGTATTAAATTGATGACCGGAAAAGTATAAGATTTCGAATTGAAAAAGTGGACGTTTTTCAAGTAGATTCCAAAAAGTGATAATTTTGTAATTTATTTTAAGCCCATTTTAAAATCAGGACCTCGAAACTGAGTTCCAATTTCGAATTTGGACTCAGTGAAGTTAAGAGAAAAATTTTGATATAAAATATGACTATATTTCGAAGTGGTACAAAAATCGAGAAAGTGGCTCGTGAATAGTGCTATTTTGCGTGCCATCGGCCGATTCTGCACCGAAACTCACTTTTGACAAATTATATGTCTAACCTAGTATTTTTTGGTGCGTTAAATTTAGCAGTGACTTACGTTTCTCTATTTGAAGCTCCGGTGGAAAAGTCACTTTTTCAAGTAGGCTTAGTAGGATCCCGAAACAGTCGTTCGAATACCCAAGTGACCAACGAGAGTTTTCTTTGAACGTCGTTAGTTTGGTACAGCTATCATATTGAGGTAGGAATTTAATTACCTAGTTTTATACTTGTTTTGGATTTATAATTATATTATAATTGATTTATGAAAAATCATACTTCATGTGATGGTTTAATAAAGTTATGGAAACACATTGGATTATACTGGGATTGGATTGTGGATTTCATATTTATATTTTCTTTAAATTGTGATTATGAGGTAATACAGCGGAGAGCTACCCATATTACAGTAAATCCCAGAAGAATGCCAAGTTGAATTTTAAAGCATAATTTGATTCTTAGATGCATAGTTATTGTGAACGGTTATATGTTGTACATACTATAGGATCACACACTTGAGTTCCATTATTGCATCATGGTAGTTTAGATCACTGGCAAGTTGCTGTAGTACTAGGTGGAAGACCTAGGCCCCTGCGCAGGTTTTTAGTTAACACTCCTCTGGGTAGTGTCAGGATGCTGGGTGCCTCTAATAAGGGGTATTATAGGGCCGTGATGGGAGGATGAGAACTCATTCACTTACATTGGTTGATGTATGATATGTACAATTATATGTTTTTAGTTTTGATTTTAAATATGTGATTATTCTGGATATCAAAATTTTATAAACTCGGTTTATAAATAAGTTTTTGAAAAGTATTAACCATGCAGGTTTGGTAAAAGTTGCATCCATTCAAAAAGATAATTAAATTACTGCTGAGCATGTGAATGCTTACCCCCTACTTCTTCTACTTTCAAGTGTTTGACTATTTGAGGTAGTCGTCTTGATAGATAGACAAGCTGTGTAGGTTGTGCATATAGTTCTACTCTTAATCCCTAGTGGGTGTTCATACTCTGTTAACTTTCTTTCTCTGTTCAATTATTCAACTAAGATTAGTTAATCTACTAAGTGGATATATGAGGATGGTATTGTTGTTAATTTGAGAACTTGAAATTGCAAGTGATTTTATATAACCCGTTTGGACGTTGAACTAAAGATTTCAGTTGAACTTAATTTATCAAAGTTTATAATTTTTCAACAAGTTTCCAAATGAGATGGCTGGAAATTTTCTTAAACTTTGATGAGTATTTTTCTTAAGTAATTAAACCTGATAAGAATTTTAATGATTATGAAATTTATAATAATTTGAGAACCAAAACAAAATTATCTAATTCTTGATTTCTCTTAAATTTTGTAAATTTAATATTTTATTATATTTTCACATAAAATTATTAAAAGTCACGGCTTTAAATTTCCGATCGTGATAGTATTAACTATTCATAGACCTTATTAAAGAAAAATGTGTACTCAGAAAACTTAATTATAACAAACTAAACAAAAATTATTATTAATTGCATATTTTTCCAACATATAGCCTTAGCATTGCATAGACCATACGTATGCAATTACCAAAAGCAAGCAAATATGATTATGGCCCCGGCTAATTAATCAAGTTCTTTACCATAGATATACTAAATATATAAATGTTTGGTTTAAATGGTTACAAGAATATTTACCCATGGATGGTTACAATGGTTTAAGCCGTTAGATCTATATCCTACGGTGGTGATTAGTTTGGTGGTTGGTCAAAAAAATTTATTGCTATTTATCACTATCAAAAAAATTTAATGCTATCACTACTTTTTTTAGTATCCATTCATGGTCACAAAAAAATTGTAACCGTTGAGAAGTCTTCCTTTATATATATATAGTGGCGTGTCCTTAATAATCTTCACTTTTTGGTGCACGTTTATTATGGCCTACAGAGACATTGTCTACATAGCCATGCATGCAAGTTGATGCAACTTGGCGATAATGGAATATATATAGTTGCTCTTCGATTTTTAATCAGGTAGAATATTTTTCATTTTCGGGTGATATACACGCATGGACAAAGTACATATTTAATATACATAACATCCAGCAGAGAAAAGATGTAACAAGTCGGACATTTTAGAATATACTATCAAAAGTTCCAAAACGGCAATTAATTGTAGGTAGATTTGGTTGCTAAATACAATATCTTGTTTGCATTATATAATTGATCTGCTTCTTCTTTTTCTTTCGTTTATATCCTTTCTTCTGGTCTTCTTAAAGGCCAAAGAATCAGCGGTAATTAAAGCCTTATCATAGCCAGATATTTGCAGGACCCAAATAAACCTTCTTTTGGTCTTCTTAAAGGCCAAAGAATCAGCGGTAATTAAAGCCTTATCAAAACCAGATATTGCAGGACCCAAAAAAAAAAAAAAAAACAACCCAAAAAAAAAAAATCTTTTACTAGCTAACGCTGACCCCAAAATATTAAAAACGATTTCTCAGGGTTTCCTTCAATATATATATATATATATCAGGGTACTATTTTGTCATACATAGTTTTATAGTCATATCAAGCAATTATGACCTTTATATAATTCTTAAAACAATTTCCACCAAATTAACATATTGTGTGGTCAATCATCAAATGCTTTTTCTCTATAGAAGGAAAACGATCGATGATGATTATTAGGACTTTTTTTTTCCCTTTATATATTTATTGTCCTCAAGTGGTTTTTTCAGTACTCCCTATGAGGATTTCCACAATCTTTTTTTTTTTACTTTCTTCACCGTACTGAATAATGTAGCAACAAAATAAATGCACCTACCACAAACCCCTCTCTCTCTCTTTTTTTTTTTTTCCCCTTCCCTTTTGGCATATTTTATAACCTTAGTAACAAAAAAGTGGTCAATATGATCATGCCATGATTATATATATATTACTAGAATAGCGATCTCCAAGTCTCCATTTAGTAGTATAGTCACAGAAAAAACCACCAGCAGTCGTCAATCTAAACAAAAACAATGAAGATCAAAAGGCAAGTCCTGAGCTTTACCATCATACTCTTCCTGGCCGTGTTGATCATTTTCATGTCGTTTTCTCAGCGGGGGTCCCAGTTCCTGGTGTCGTCGGGCGCCGAGTACGATGTCCGAGTCATAAACGGGTTCAGCGACAACTCGTCGTTGCCGCTGGTGATATGGTGCGCTTCGGAGCAGAGCGATCTCGGTGGACGCGCTCTGCAGGAGAGAGACGACTTCAGCTGGCGGCTTAGGACAGACTTGTGGGGGAACCCTCACTTCGTTTGTACCATGAAGTGGGACCAGAGGAGGAAGAGTTTCGATGCCTTTAAGGTTTCGAGGGATGTTCGCCGTTGTAGCCCTCTTAGGAAGTGTTCTTGGTTGGTCACTGAAAATGGGTTCTTCTTTAGCAACGATGAAGTCAACTGGAAAAAGGACTTTTCATGGTCATAAATATATATATATAACCATATATATAGAACTACATAACCATATATAATTTCGGAAATTTTTCTATAGATTTCGAAAATTACTTGAATCGTGCATAATTTTTTATCAAATTCTGTTAAATTTATGTACGATTTGATTATAATATAATTGTGATTTGATATGAAAATTCTGTTAAATTTATGCACGATTTGATCATAATACTATTGTGATTTGATAGGACAATAAAAAACTCGCGTAGTAACTGAAGTATTATAGTAAAGCTGCTGTTGAGATTCTTGCAACAATGGAATGCATGGAGTTTTTGACTTTGTTTTGACATTTGTATTATAGTATTATTTTAGGGAATTGCGGCTTCAAAAGTTCGGCACCAATATGTAACAAAATGGTATGAGAATATAATTACGTAATTATACGTCTACTTTTTTTTTTTAGAAAAATATTTCCTTTGAGTATACTCTATAGTTTATAAAGGAATATATAAACTAATGAACTTTTGTCCACTTTGTAATCCCTTCAACAACGCAATTAAGCGCGATTATTGAATAACATTCCTATTTTTATTTTTTAAAAGGAAAATAAATAATAAATAACTTCTAAAAGAAAATAAAGAAATACCAAGTTAAGGCCTTATTGCACTCGCAGCACCGGCAAAATATTTATCTATTTATTTTAAAGAAAGAACTGCGTGATAATAACCTAAGCTACCTAATTCAATTCATTTAAACAATTTTACTGTCTGCATGGATTGGATGTCAAAATTATTAGAGAAAAAAATTGGGTTCTTTTTCGGGTTTAGAACACTTTTTGTATGGGTAGCACACTTTGAGTTTTTCGGAATCAGATAAAAATCTAACAGTTCAAAACATGCAATACCGGCAAATTTTATTTTTCGGTACTCTGTATCATTGAATTCCTTACCAATATTAAGCCTGTGGAGACATTAGAGAGTGCACTTTTAACACGTCTTAGCGAGTCTCCTGGGACTAATGTTATGTGGTTTGCTATAAACCAACGCGTTTTATTTAACCAAGGTGGGAAATTCAACAGTACACTTCCCTTTTATTAGTGTTCATCAGAGTTACATATAACGGAATTGTGCTACAACTCTTATGATTCTGAAACACGCACTATCAACCTCAACATATTTTCTCTAAGGGTAAGTTGGTCTTTTGACCATTAAAAAAAAAAAAAAGAACTGATTACATATATTTTTTTTTCTCTCTCTCCCTCCCTTCTTTTCTCTCGTCCACGACCGAGCTTCGGATCCTCCATGCCGTTCATCCCTCCGGCCGACTAAAGCCAATGTCACCCATCCAGGTCGAACTGTCGACGTGAGATGGAGCTCTTGCCGGCGTTTCGGGGCTGCCGGAAGTCGCAGCAGCCGGTGACGGGGGAAGTAGCCCGAGAAGAAAAACGGCCACCGGTGCCGATTCCGGCGACATCAGGGCCCGATCTTGGGCTTTTCGGATTCACCTCGACGAGAGGAACATCACGGTATCTATATCTCGACTCAATATTATCCGGATTGAATTTTTCCATTTTTGAACAATTTTGAGTTATTTTAGTTTTATATTAAAATTTTTCAATCCGATCATTAGATCATAAAATAGACCTCATATTTGCGATGCATTCATGAAAACAAGAAGTTTTGATACATATATATTGACTATGTTTGGTGACAAGCACGAAGAACGAAATCTGACGGCTCAGATTTAATTGATTTTGTGTGTCACAGTGTCGGGTTTCGGTCCGAGCTCGAATTGGTCAAGTTATATGTCTAATCTAACTAATTTGAGTGCTAAGAATTCAGTGGAGATATTCGTTTCTCCATTCGAGGTTCCGTTGGAAAATTGAATTTTCAAACCTACTGATCAAAGGTTCAAAACGACACCCGATTCTCCGAACGATATCCAAACGACGCCAAACATCCTCCATAGCACCATAATACGATTTAGACACTTAATTAAAGTAGGGATTCAATTACCTAGTTTTATACATACTTTAATTTAAATTATGCATTATGACTATTTTGTGAAAAATTGTGAAGAAATCGATATTTTGATAAGCTGTTGGAAAATCTTGGATTATTCTAGAATTGGACTGTGTAACTTTTATATATATTTGTTATGGGGTAATTTAGCGAATTTGCCGACTATGGTATAGTAAATTCCAGAATAATATCAAATAGAGTTTTAAAGTATTATTCGGTTATATGTTACATGGTTATTACATATTTTGTCACATATTGTACATACCATAGGATCACAAATAAGATATATCTTAGGCATCGCGATATTTAATTAGCGGCCAGTATCTTCACTTTCGATGAGAGCCCATAAATTCGTACGGGGTTTTCTGATTATTCCCATTTAGTATGCGTAGGTATTCAGTTACCCCTCCGATTCGGTAGGCACACACACATGGGTGTCCATTCGGTTTTATAGGATAAGTATCAGACAGAGAGTACTTAGTACACGTAGTACGAGTTATTTTGATTCGTGATGAGAAGATGTGAGTTCATGGAAAATGATGATTTATGATATGTACAATCTTTTGGATATGGTTTGGTTTTGAATATGTAATTATTTTGGATTTCAATCATTTTATAAACTCAGTTTATAAATAGATTTTGGAAAAAGTATTAACCATGCAAGTTTGTTGAAAATTGCATCTGGTCAAAAAGGTAATTGAGTTTCCACTGAGCATTCACGTGCTCACCCCCTACTTTCTCCCACTTTCAGGTGTTGATTTATTTTGTAGTAATTATTCTGGTGGCTTGACAAGCATGCTTGGCATATACTTGCAATTTCAATCCTCTTCATTAGTTGGTTCGTACTCTATAACATCTTTTCTTCTCTTTGCCGAGTTTATTTAGCCAATTGTAGTATATTTACTAAGTGGAGGTATAAGTATGATTTTGCTATTAAGTTGAGTACCTAAAAATAAAAATGATTTTATGTAAATCATTTGAACTCTATGTCTACGATTCAAAATTATTGAATTCTTTCATTAAACTTCACATTTTAATAAAAGTTTCTAACTATTTAATTAGAAATTTCTCTAAATTTTAAATGAAAGATTTCTTAGAAAATTTAAAACTAATGGATAATATCGTGATTCTCAAATTTGCCTAATTTTGAAATTTATTTACTTTTGAAGACTAAAACCTAAGTTTCAAGTACTCAATTTTTTTTTTCGAAATTTTAGAAAAATACTGTTTATTAATGTTTCAATTTTAAATTACTAAAAATCACGGCTTTAGATTTTTAGTCGTGACAAGGCTAATTTTTGTTTGCTTTTGCGATTACAAAATATAAGGGAAAAAAAATGAAAAGAAAAAAGAATCGTCTAAAAAATTTCTAATTAGAAAAAGGAAATTCAAAGGTGTTGTCAACTTCAATTGGAGTACGAATTTCACATGGATCTCTACTGTGATGAAGTGGATCCGTTAAAAGAATAAGCATGGTCCATTTTGAAAAAGACAAACACAAATATAAGAGAAGAGGACATATTGATGGCAGGAACCAACAATACTTGTTCCACTTCAATTCAATTTCACAGATATTCAAAGGCTACAATATTTCCTAGTCCTCATTCACATCATTAATAATCTGTCTTGTGGTACTGATCCGGAACACACACACATACGTATATTAGTACTGAAAAAATTCATTATTTGTTTGTCCTTTTCAAACTTATAATTAAATAATTTCTTCATTTCTTTTTAATGTCCCTGGGAACACAAACACATATATTCATATACAAATTAAGCATACATATAAATATAATACATACACGCTAATTTATAAACATACATATTTTTTTTTGCTGGATTATAAACATACATATGTACGTATATACAAAGATCAAACAAATCTATAAAATTTGCAGTGACAAAACATGATACAGATAAGGAGTGAGAAAAAGACAAAATCGAACTAACATCCATGGCATATAGCTAGTGCTTGGCAACTCAATTGATATTGATATATATATATATAGGGCACCAATCCAGTAGGGCACCATATATATATATGGATAAGTTGAGATATGCATCCAAGCGCCAATAGAGAAGTGGAGGAAGTGAGTTATTGAGATTAGATTTGTACATTAAAAAAGGTTAAAGAAGTGATCATTAACAATTTCAAATGGCTACATAGTTTTTATTATTGTAATTAATTAATTTGGGAATAATATGTACTACCCATTTCTATAGATGTAGTTTCCTTATTCTTAAGAAAATAGGCTATAGCTATCTAGAATGAGTATTCCGACAGAAACCCAAATGAAAGTAAAGACGAAAAGGAACTACCTTGTAGTTCTACCGCTCCTTGTTATTTACCAAATCTGTTCACGGATTGGTATATAATTTCTCTAAATTTTTAACGTTTTACTCGATGTTTGCGCGCACCGAAAAACAATGCGACAAAATTCAGTAAGTGAAATTTATTCATTTAGTCATGGTTTATTTGTTTATGTTCAAATGTTAGCAAACTATTACCTTCAAATTGGTATAGATGGAGATGCACGTATTTATGGGGTACAATATTTATCCGTTTACTTTTTTTATTAAAAAAAAATTAATATAGTTCTATGTGTATAAAGCTTCATCAGACATTAAATATAACAGAATCTAATGAAAGTTGGGACATTTGATAAATATTATACACTACTAATAAAATAATTCTGAAATTAATTATAAATATGACAGAATTTAATGAAAATCAGAATAATTGAGAAATACTACACATACTGATAAAATAATTCTGGTACTACCACAGGATTCCCCACAAATATATATCTCTCCATTAATGAAGATCGTGTCTCACATGTTCATGGCAATGTGAACTCTGTATCTCATGATTCTCATCTCATATAGCAACCACAAAGTGGAAAATTAAGTCACTACTGAAAAACATAGACGCACACATGAAAAATTCAATGATAATAATCCCCATACCTTTCAAAGAACATAGATAGGGACAAATCGAGTCTTGCACTATTAGTGAAGTGTTTTATAATTGTAAGAAAACAACAAATTAAAGTGATGGAGATGCGTCTTCTCCCTTCACATTCGATCCACTATAAAATAAAATCCTAAGATTTACTTTTTTTCTTCGAAATCTTCCTATCTCCGAAACTGTTCCCCAAATAGTTTTTTTCCCATAACCATGTCCCATAGTTCAACCTCGTCATTATTTCATCAAATAATCTTCTCTACCTCCTCTGTCCGGGACGCGCCTCATTCCATTATCACTATTTCTTTCTTTCTTTCTTTCTTTTTTCTCCTTCAAGAAGAATTATATATATATATATTTTTTCAATTACAGGCTCAAATATATATATATATATATATATATATATATATATATATATATATATATATATATATACACAGATATATGTGCAATAATGACAAGATTCATAAATTATTTACGCCTAATTAATGAAATTAAGTATATACTCTCATTCCGAAAGCTTGATTATAATAAATCAAGGTAATTTTGAAATTTTTTTGAAGGATAATGCTGTACCAACTTTTGTACCAAAGTTTTAATGCCAATACATATGGCATGTAATTTGTCACCACTCAATTGTTGATAATGTTTAATCTATTTGTGGTAAGTTTTATCACACCAATTAATTGGTGACAAGTTACATGCCATATATGTTGGTATAAAAAATTTAGTACAAAAGTTGGGATGTGTAGTGTTAACCTTTTTTGAAATGGCTCTCTAGCAATTTAAGTAGTAATTTGTTATTGTGGCAGTCAAGTACACTTTCTTCCCATGTAGAGAATTTGTTCCAGTAGTTAATAACTTAATATTGTAATTTCAATTAATTTTTATTATTTACTTTCATTTCTTAGTTAATTATTATTTCTTAAAAAGAGCGACTAAGAGACCAAAGAAGAACTGGAAGTAATTAACAGAATTAACAATACTGCCCTTGTCGATTTTTTTTTTTTTTTTCACATTTTTATGCTTTGAATTTGTCATCGAAGATTTCTTTTAATAATTTCACTCTCCATCCTATTGACCGTGACAATTAACATTTATACCCAAAATTAAGGCCGAAGCTCTAGTGACCGGTCATGGAGCCTGGGCTTGCTCCTTATTTCCTTTTTGAAAATTGTTGGTGCATGTCCGTTTTTATACTTTGTTTTAATAAATGTCTATTTTTCTCTTTTTATAATTAAGTAATAACCAAGTATATGTATTTTTATATTTCGTATGTATACTTATATACTCGTTTCAGTTGATACACTGAGTATAAAATTTTTAATACTAGTTATATAATATTTTACATGTGTTATATATGCTGATATATTGGTCATTTTGTTATAAAATTTGAAAAATTGACATTTACTTAAAATGAGTTCGAAATTCAGTCATTTTGTTCTAAGATCCTGCATTTTTTTCCAATTTTTCCCATCAACTAATTAAATTTATTTAAGTTTCAATTATTTTAAGAGAGTAATGCTAGGAATACACAAAAGTCCTACACAATGACGTGACATGTTTTTTTTACCACTTATGTTTTGCAAAATGGGGAACTATCATGTGTATAATTAGTTTAAAAAATATGACACATCATTGTATATAGTTTTTATGAGTAAATATTGTGTGTCCCCCTAGTGTTGCTCATTTTAAAAAACCAAAACAATAAAAGAAAAAAAAAAAAACCAATTATTTATATCTTATAAGTATATTATATCTTATTCCTGAGACTGGGCCTAGTGACATGAGTCTGACGGTTACTTGTCCATTTCTCCGTTTGTGTCATCCCGTCAAATTATTGGAGAAAGGACATGCTAGGAGTAACTTCAGCCAAAATAACCTATTTTGATTTTTTTTTTAAAAACATTTTTAAGAGTGTTAAAAGCATTTTGACCTATATTCAAAAACTTCTTGATTATGAAAAAATAATTATTTATGACATTTATAAGACTTTTTTATTGTCAAAAAGCTATTGACTATAGGTAAAAATGTTTTTAATTCTCCTAAGGATATCATGTTTAAAAAAAAAAAAAAATCACAAAAAGAATCATTTTGGCTCAAATTAGTCCTACCCATGCTCTTTCTCCAAATTTATTTGGTCCACAACATGTTAGGCTTGCAATAAGGACGCTAGTAGGATCATATTGCCTCTACCTTTTAGGGATTTCTTGGATTTTACCGTTAACAATTGAAATTATAAAAATATGGTATGGATAAATAATAGGTTTCCATACTACATACAAATGATATTTTTAAAAGAGTTGAGCGTAAAATATGTGGTGACACTATGGTAAATAAATCCATCTTTTGTATTTCTATCTGTTAATTAAAAAATCTACTACAAAGTGCTACGTAATTGTCAGCTAAGTGTTTGGGCCTTTGAGTTTATCCTCTTCTTTCCAGTGTTCAATCCTTTGCAAGTCACCACTGAGTGTTTTTCTCTTTCTCTCTCTCTCTCTCTTTTTATCCTTTCAATTCCAAATATTTTATTATTGAACTTTATATTCCCTTCTTTTTTTCATTTCTTATTTTCTAATTCTTTTTTTTTTCTGTTCTCCTCTTTTTTTAAGAAGGAAAAAAACCCTATTATTCCCTTTTTTTACTTCTTTTTTATTTCTCATTTTCTAGTTCTTCTTTTTTTCTTCTCCTCTTCTTTTTTTTTTTAAAGAAGAAAAAAATAATTTCATTCTCTTAGGGATAGAGGGATCTATTATTTAATTTGGTTACTCGTTATTGTTTAATGGTTGCTAATTACAACTAAATTAGTTATAGTTTCTCATTTCTCTAGTTACCAATTTTTGGTATCCCTAGTTATTATGGTTATCAGTTATAAGATTGATTATCAACATCAATTTGGTAATACTAGTTTATTTGGTTACCACAAACTAATTTGCTACTAACTTGGGTACTAGTTACTAATTTAGTTACTAGTTACCACTTCAATGATTCATGCTTCCCAGTTTTTATGGTTACCAATTATTTTGTTGCCACTAGCTAATTTGGTACATATTTGATTACTGGTGACCAATTACCAATTTGATTACTAGTACCAATTTAATGATTCGTGGTTTTCGTTTTTATGGTTATCAGTTTTTTTAATACCACTAATCAATTTGGTATTTATTTAGTTACTGGTTGCCAGTTATCAATTCAATTACTGGTTATTATTTGTTAATTTGGTTACTAGTTATCAGTTTAATGATTCATGGTTCTCGATTTTTATGGTTACTATTTTTTTTTTCTTTACTATTAACCAATTTGATTATTAATTATAATTTTCTAGTTATTGGTTTTTATGGAAACTTATTTCTCTTGTTACTACTAACTAATTCTATACTAATTTAGTTACTGGTTATCAGTTACTAATTTGGTTACCAATTATTAGTTTAATGATTCATGGTTCCTAGATTTTATGGTTTTTTTTTCCTATTGCCACTAACCAATTTGGTATCTATTTAATTACCAATTATAATTCTCTAGTTACTACTAACTAATTTGGTACAAATTAGGTTATAGGTTATCAGTTACCAATTTGGTTATTGGTTACCAATTCAGTGATTCATGGTTTCTATTTCTATGGTTACCAGTTTTTTTTTATACTACTAACGAATTTGGTATCAATTTTGTTATTAGTTATTAGTTAGTAATTTGGTTACTAGTGATCAGTTTAATGATTCATAGTTCCTGGTTTTTATGGTTACTAGTTTTTCTTGATTTTTATGGTTACTAGTTTTTTTTCTTTCTTTTTTTTTTTACCCTTAACCTATTTGGTACTACTTTGATTACTAATTATAATTCTCTAGTTACTACTAACTAATTCAATAATAATTTGATTACTGGTTATCAGATACCAATTTAGTTACTGGTTACCAATTTAATAATTCATGATTCCCGTTTCTATGGTCACCAGTTACTAATTTACTTATTGGTTACTAGTTGCCAATTTGGTTACTAGTTATTAGTTTAATGATTCATCGTTCCCATTTTTTATGGTTAATAGTTCTTTTTCTTTTTTTTTTTTTTGGGTTTTGAGTTATCAACCAATTTCGTTACAAAGTACCAGTATCAATTTGGTCACTAGTTTCTCTGATTAGTACTAATTAATCTGGTTATTAATTACCTATTTGGTTATCAGTTTCTTGTTTCAAGGGACATCATTATTCACTTTGGTACCAATATGGTTACCAGTTCTATAGTTATCAGTTTATTCATTTACCACTAGCCAATTTGATAATAACCTAGTTACCAGTGACCAATTCTCTAGTCATTGGTTTCTGATTTCTATGGTTTTCACTAACCAGTTAGTACCAGTCTGGTTAATGGTTATCAGTAAATGACTACTAAAGTAAAATAGTAGCTGGTTTCAAACTAGTAACAAAGATAAGTGTTACTAGTTACTAGTGATTAGTGGTTACTAGTTATTCTAATTACCAGTAATCAATATATTTTCTAATTACCAGTATAATTATTGGTTTCCATACAAGACCACCCTGATTACTGGTTACTGATTTTAATTTACACAATAGTTACTAGTGACCAATCTAGTTAGTAATTTCTAAACTAGCGGCAAGTTGCAAGAGTAGTGACGGATTAATGGTATCAGTAACCAATCTTAAAACTAGTCCTAAATAACCATAAAAAGTCTATCATTGTAGTAAAACTACTAACAAGTTAACGAAAAAACAAGCCATAATAATTGAACTTGCTGCTATCTTATTATTGTAATCAAATTTTGGTACCTCATTAATAAAATTACTTCATAATTCAAATCAGTACTATTAAGACTTCCACTCAAGTTGGAACCTCTTGTAACTCTATTACGCAAGAAATAATAGAAATAGTCCAATAGGCAATCCCATGAGCAGCACTCTTATAAGAGACACAAATATCAACCAAAACTACCTTGAATCATTTTGACCACTACAATAAAATCAAATTCTATAATAGTAGGCCATGACCCCACCTCATTGGCCATTCTGATTTTACTTTTTGATAGCTAAAGCTTAAGCTATGTTTTCGACTAGATAAAATCGTAGAGACAAGTTTAGAATGGAGTATGACAGCTTACATACATATTTTACAAAAATATATAGTATATATACATGATAAATATTACAAAACATCAGCTCAACATTTGGGCTACTCTAAAATATCAAATTTTGAGAATGTCTCTATTCATTTTCTATGCTTCTTACTCTAAAATATTCATTTTCTACATAAGCATAAGAATAAAAGGAAAAAAACAATCTTTTTTTTTTCAACTAGAAAAAATAAGACTAAAATGTCAAGTCTTGAAATTTAATCGTCTATTATTGCAATTTTTTTTTCGACAAATTAAAATAAAATGGACTTGCTTATAAAGAGAAGGTTAAGGATTAATCTCCTGGTTAACAATGGTGGCCATAGAAATGTGAGGAACTTCTAAAAGCTTCGAAACCCTCTTGGGGTAGATGTGTTTCTTGGCGCCTTGGTATCCATTTACAACCCATTGAACCCTTCGTTCGAGGATCCATCCCCCTGAGTCCACCATCGGCTCGTGCTGATCCTTGTGTCCTTACTCTTCTTCTTCTTCGTAATCGTTTCGTAATAATTGTACTAGACCTGAGCCACATAAAACAATCTTAGCTTCGGCGTGAGCCAAGCCCTGAAAGGCAGCGCATAAAAAATGGCAAAAGCACGCCTATATGGCTGATTCTGGCCATGGCAGTAGGTGGATCTCACGAAGGGTTTTAGAATGAGCAAAGAATAAATTTTAGAGAGATTGAGCTCTAAAAGTCGAATTGGAGGAGAAGTCCCCTCTAACACCTTAATTTTCAACCTCAAAAATACTGTAATTAAAAAGCTTTAGAAAATGGCATTTTTCAATAAAATGTGGTACGAAATTAATGAAAAAAAGTTGTACCGTATATTGGATATTTCTTTTGAAAACGCCGTATATTTCCTAATTTTCACTACCTTATATTGTGTTTTGCTTTTGGGATTGAACAAAAACACCCCAATTTTGAAGGTATAGTTTAATAGATATCTCTTTTTGATTTTATGAATATATATATGTATATTCTTTTTAAATTGTAATGATTAAAGTTTACCCCTCTATCCCCAGTGAATTACTTATTTACTACTATTATAAACTAGTATATCATCTATTTACCATGAACTCATAAAATTTATCACTAATATACAATAATATATTTACGATTATATCTTAATAAATTACATATTTACCACTATTATAAAGTGGTATATCATTTATTTATCATAACCGTAAAAATATATCATTTATTTATATGGCATATTTATCATTATGTCCTGGTAAATTACTTATTTACTACTATTTATGAGGTAGTATATCATCACTTATTTACCAAAATCTAAAAAAGATAGAACTTATTTATAGTTGCATATTTACTATTATACTCCTAGTAAATTATTTATTTATTACTATATAAATTGATACATCACCTAATTATATACCATGACCTCAAAATAAATATCAATCATTTACCACCAATATAAAATGATATATTCATTATTATAACCTTAGTAAATAACTTATTTACTAATATTATAAAGTGAAATATCACTTATTTACTATAAATATACAATAGTATATAAATTATTTACCGGTGATAGAGCATCGTATACAATAATATATTACTAAGAATTTATTAGTGATGTACATTTGTATAGTACATATTTGTGACTAATTTATATTGTATATAGTTATACATTAGTGACTTACTATTGATATACATCATATACGATAGTATATAAGTTAGCTACAAAATTTAGATAATCTTTTCACATAGAAATAGTAAAATAATTAGCTATCTATTCTTTTTGGCTTGAAAGTAAAATAACTATCTGCTTGAAAGCATTAAATGTGTCATCAATATATACAACATGGCAATAATGGCTCCAACCCTGATTGAAGCATCTAAGCATGCAAATAATTATTTGAATTCCTCTTAATCATCAGTTTCATATTTTCTTATAATTCTTGCAACAAAATAAATCATTAGTAAATAAGAAAGTTTAGAATTCATATACTAGTATATAGTAACTTAGCGACCAAAAGAAAATGAACAAGCAACAAAGTAAAAAATTATGTAAACATTCATTAAGGTTCTTAAATGATTTATCAAGATATATTAATAATATTCCTTAGTAAATAAATGATTTATGATGGTAAATAAGTTTAAAAAACCAACAAAATCAATTGACAAAAATTTAGAAATCTATGTACTATTATAAAGTGAATAAGCAACAAGTAGGTATAAGTTTACAAATAAGAAAGAAGAAATGATATACACTACAAAAACAATTGACAGGAAAGAAAAACAAAAATTTAATATATACACATATAAGAAAAAAAAAATAGCAACAAGTGTACACGAACTAAAAAATAAACTATGTATAATTAACCTGGATTAGTGCTCTTCAACATAAAGAAGTAAGAAGGTCATTGCACATAAAATTCCTTTAGAGATCTCCTAATTAATGCCAATGTAATTTCCCTAGCTCTTCGAACTTTAATATAGCCAATTATTTCATTTAGATCTGCACAACTTTTAATCCAAAGTTCAAATGCCTTTTAATGAGTTTGATGATCATAGCACAACTAGCTTGTCTATGTTCACTAGCAACAAGATCTAACGAATACATATGCTTATCAATATACTTTCAAACTAACCATGACTCACCTCTTTTGTACCTAGATGCTCGTATAAACCAAACATACCCAATTCTTATACATTGGACACTTAATCTCCTATCATTTGACTTTATAATTTTGAATTTAAATTTACTTTTTCTTAATAGGTAATCAAATGCAATGCTTTTCTTTTTCTAACTCTTCCTTCATAGAAAACAAATAATTCTCTTCAAGACCGTCCACCTTTTAAAGCCTCAACAACTTCAAGTATATGCTAATACTACTGTTTGATTTACTTGTGATACAACTTACAGTATTTGAGGAAGCTTTACTAGTGTTATGCAAACAAGAACTATGCTAAAAAGTTACCCGAGTTCCCACCACATCAGATCCAAACAAATCATAATTACTAGATTTGACTGACTTTTCTATCAATTCAGACGTAGAAAATGCCTCTACATGCAATAATCAATGGGAACTTCATTTGTTCAAATTTTGTAATGCTTAAAAATCATGTAACAACTCCATCATTTTTAATTTCTACAAAACTATTTCTAGATGACTTAAGTTGCATATTCACAAATAAATTAGCATATTGTTTATAGAAGTTAAAATGTAGATCATTGTATAACAACTCCAAAAAGCAACACGAAATTAGTACCCACATTAACTAAAATAACTTTGATCCTATTATACACATAGCAATTACTTTTGCCCCACCTCCGTCATTACAAACAATAAGCGGAATTTTACCCATAACTAGCCTAAGCATAGAAAAGAATAAGAAATTACGATAAAGACAAACATCTTCATGAATTTAAACTGTCAAATATAGAATGTAAAAATACCAAATCAGATGGTAAATAACTTTTTATAAAAACGGATTTAACAAATCAAATATCATAAGTATCTTATTTATCGTCACTTAATTAGTCACAAATCAAATATCATAAGTATCTTATTTATCGTCACTTAATTAGTCACAATAACAAAAGAAATAGCACAAAATCAGATCCCATACAAAATATCGTGGTTAAAACTACAATTTGTATCTCTTATAGATGTTATTCGTCAAAAATCCAACATACTAACCAAATTGTGGCTCGAACTCAGAGTAGAGCCTTCAAAACTTGAAAGAAATAAGTGAAAATATGGAGAAACTCGAAGTTGAACTGACATAAATCCAAAATATGGAAAAATAACATAAATTGGAACAAAAATGAATTTATTGATTATAATCTAGAAAAAAAATATTTCGAAATTTATATTTCATATAATTATATGACCCACATATTTAATTAATTATATTGGGTCATATTATTTTTTTATAGATCTAATTAAGTTGGGTCATAATATTGATTTGGGTATAAACTAATAATGTGGATACTTAGTTAGACGACCTAGTTAAGTTTAGATACCCTAACTGAATTGTCTATATAAAGGAAACTATTAGGTTATGGTCCCATGCAAAAGTTAAATGTACGCTCTTCTCTCTCAACCACCATCACTGACAGAGAAATCCATTGAGTAGACCTTCAGTATTTTTAGCTGTAGAAAACCTCTAACCCCGGATCAGCCTCTTATGCTCTACTTTTCCTTGATCGTGCTCGTCGTGCTTTCACTATAGAGTCATGGATACATATAATCTCAACAATCCCATACCTGACTGTTTGATATGAATGATCTTTCGAGTTGTATTAGGTTTTATTCAATCCTAGTTTATGTCTAATAAGTAGTATCAGAGCGGGATTTCATGTTAAATTGTTAGGTTTTTCATTCATGTACTCTAGTTTGAATATATTTTCCTGTATGATTTTTTAGGATTTAGATATTATATATATGAATTGCACATTTACATGATTTTGTTGAGACATATGTTATTTTGAGGGTTAGAGTTTGGCTTTGGGTCATTAAATTGTAAGTGGTAAAAAAACATATTAGGTTATTGTATAGAACTTTTGTGTCTCCCTAATATTACTCTTTTAAAATAATTTGAATTCAAATAAATTTAATTACTTGATGGGGAAAAAATAGAATAAAATGAAATAAGGAGCAAGCCCAAGCTCCACGACTGGTCTCTATAGCTTCAGCCTTTTTGGTATACATGTTAACCCCAGGTTCATTGCCACGAACAATGGGCTGGAGAGTCAAATTGTATATGTGTATAAATCACAACTTGAATTTAAAAGAAATTTTCGATGACAAATTAATTTCAAATTTGAAAAATGTAAAAAAGGGAAAAAAAAAATCGACAACCGCAACATTTTTACTTCTGTTCTTTACTTCCAGTTCTTCTTTTTCTCTTATTCTCTTTCTTTTAACAAATAATAATTAACTTCGAAATTAAAGGAAATTATAAAAATTAAATGAAAATACAATATTAACTACAAAATTGAAAAAAGTATTCTTGACTGCAACGATAATAAATTACTACTTAAATTGCTAGAGAGCCATTTCAAAAAAAAAAAAAAAAACCGTGATTTATTATGATCAAGCTTTCTACAACAAAAAGCATTTTTTTATCAAAAAAAAAAAAGCATTTTTCAGGACATAAGATTTACGACATTTTGCCTTTTAATATCGTTAAAATATACTTTAGATGGCATTTTTCTTTCAAATGTCATTAAAAAACGATGGTAGCAACATGTAATGACATTGAGGACATAAATATGATGTTATTAAAAATATATGAATTATGATATCAAAAATGTCATTTATACTAGTTAAATATGTATAAAAACAGATAGAGTATATCTTACCTAAAAAATGTGATTTACATATATATATATGGGTCATGTTTCAATGGAGATTTTTGTTTTTGCTCCATTGATGGGTACTTTCATTTGGACCATTGGATTTTAATCTGATGGTTATAATGATATTAGTAATTTTATCAAAAAATAAAAATCTAATTAAATATTTATGACTTAAAAAATTAGTAACCTATATGTGACCTATGAGTTGGAAATTTTTTTTTCCAATCTCTTTTTCATTGTTTTTTCTTTTTTTTTTTTTCATTCTATTGTTTATTTTTATTAAAAAATAAATAGAAAAATAAGTAACCATATATATATCTAGATATTTTTTTCTAAAGAACTAATTGTATATATATATTAAATTTTTCATTAAAAAATGAGTCCTTTTTTATAATTTCAAAAATAACATTATATATCCCCTAAAAAAAAAAAACTAATGTTATGTATATATTCTTAAAAAAAAAAACAACTAACCGTTAATATGAAACTATTAAATACTAATTTTTTATCAAAATTTTTTCTTAAAAAAACATTCTTTCTTTTTTATAATTTCAAAACTAATATTCCCTTTCATTATAAAAAAAAACTAACGTTACATCTCATATAAAAAAAAATTAATATTATTTATATTCTCAAAAAAATTACTTATTCATATTAGTAGCATAATATGTTCAAATTAAATGAAATTTAAAAAATTAAACTTATAAGTTAAAATCAAAAAAAAGAAAAGAAATAAATAAAAAAGAAAAATAATTGAATAAAATATTAATTGATCAAAAATAAATAAAATTACTTGCTATTGTAGGTCATATTCAACTTGATAATTTTACCCATCCATGGAGCAAAAACAAAAATCAGCATTGAAACATCACCCTATATATATGTGTATATATATATATGGGTTTAGTTTAAATGGTTACAACAATATTTACCCATGGATGGTTACAATGGTTTAAGCCGTTAGATCTAATATCCTACGATGGTGATTAGTCTGGTGGTTAGCCAAAAAAATTTAATGCTGTTTATTACCATCAAAAAAATTTAATGCTATCATTACTTTTTTTAGTATCTATTCATGGTCACAAAAAAATTGTAACTATTGAGAAGTTCTTCATATATATATATATGTTTAAACTAAATAAATAAAAGGAAAGAAAATTTCAAAAATTCAATTTTTTAATCAAAGGGAATTAAAGAATAATCAGGCTTTGTATTTCATTTTATTATCTCATTTCCCAAGCCCTAAAATGTGGAGAAATAAATAGATAGCCAAATCCAAAGGTCAAATATAATTTTGAATCAAAATAATAGGATTTTCCATTTTTTCTCAAATAAATAGATAGCCAAATCCAAATTTCAAATATAATTTTAAATCAAAATAATAGAATTTTCCTTTTTTTCTCATTCCAAGTTTAGCCACCTTTTTTTAAATGGTTATCCTCATCTTCTCCCACTCCAATACACTTATTTAACTTCCCTCCACAATTATTTAAAAGACTAAACAAAAATTATTTCCCCCTTTTCTTTTCCCACCACCTGGCTTTCACTTATATTTTTTCAATTTTATCCATTCTTCCATCTCATCGATTTTTTTTTTCCCAGTTCTTGATGACTCTTTCTCTACTCATTTTTCTCACTTTTTTTTCCCCCCTCAACTCCCAGGAACTACGACACTTCCTAAGGTATGTCTCCATCTTTCTTTCTTCTTCTTTTTGTCAAATGGAAAATCTATCTCTTTTTTTTCTACGTATTAAGAAATATGCACTTTTAGATTAACCAATTTCAACCTTCTTCTTGTTTCCAGGCTATATAAAGTTATATGGGCAATCTTTTCAAGAGATTCAGGAAAGTCACTTTTGCCAAACCATGATATTATTGAGTATTATTAGTTTAGATATGAACTAATATTCAAAATTTTCTAATATTCTACAGGTATATATATGAGGACTTATTATTGGTTGCTAAACGTTGAAGCATGTCTCACAAGTATTGAGAAGGAATCAGTGAGAGCTATCCCGTGAATTAAAAATGGCTATACTTAACTCTTCTCAAAGAAGAAAAAGAAAAAAAGAAAATGAAAATTACCGTAAGTTATTTAAACAATAAATAGTCATGAAAAATCTTTTTGGGTCAAAGAATATTTATTAAAAAAATATAAATAACAAAAAAATATTATAAATATAAAGAATGAAAAAAATAATCTCTATAATTTTACTTGGTTCAAAATTTCAACCATTAATTTAATTCTACATTACAAAAAGTCCTCCTGAGAGCGTATCTCTGTGAATGGTTATTACCTAAGGTTTCTAACTCTAGGGTTTCCCGTTCTTTTCCTTTCACTTCACGTATTGTCTTTGGTTTTTATTTTGCTGCGTTGTGATCTTGGCTTTGTACAAGTGTGCTTGTTTCCAGTACCTTGTCGTTTTTGTCGACTTGCTGTTATTCCTCTCGGAGTTGGGTGTTATTTTGGGAGTCGTCTATTTTTTCTTATTGATCGATTTCTATCTTCTTTTCGCCTTAATGGAAGAGATAGAAAACCTAATGAATAATCACTTGAGAATTCACGATGAGGAGGATGACGACATCTGCCTAGACGAGACTATTATCCTAATTAAAGGGGAAGGAGGCGTCCGAGGTAGGGTTAATTGGGATATTGGTAATTAAAAAGCCCTATAACAAATAAGGTGTTCAAGTTAGTATTTGAGGAACTATGGATACCAGGTCCTGATTTCGCTATTAAGGAGGTTCAAAGAGATGTTTATGGTTTCTCTTTTAGTTAATTCGCTTCACCATAAGGAAACTGTTTTGGTACATGCTTATTTTTTATTAACCTCTGTTGGTTTTGATCAATAAGGAGAACTATATACCAGATTCCTCTGATTACTTTCAATATGCCTCTTTCTGGATTCCTATATATAGTATGAATAAAGATATTGTTACTTTCATTTGTGGAAGGGTTGGTACTATGATTGAAGTTAAAGCAGACAAAGATGACCATTGTTTACACGCCAAATGGTGTACTTAATTGAGACATATTATTTCGATAGTGTTCCAATCGACTGCCTTATGCTGTTTGGTAGACCGAATTTGACATAGACCAAATTGACAAATTCAGACTAGAACTGGCAACAATATTTTGTCAACTCTTAAGCCCAATAGAGTTTTCAATGGACAAAGTATGGGTCATTTCAAAAACTTTATAGGTCGAATTTTGGTTGAAATCTCATGAATTAGGTCAAAATTGACCCAAAACTACTCCCCCCCCCCCAAAAAAAAAAAAAAAAAACAAACAAACCTAGGATCCAAAATTAGGTCAAATTAACATGTAATGGTAGCAGTCAGTAGACTATTCTGGAAGGGCATTAGATTGATCGCCCGAAAAATGCAAAAATTCTGGGTTTTCTATATTCGACGAGAATGCTGAAAATAGCAAAAAATTCTAAAATTGGATGTTTTTAAACCCCAAACGAGTTGTTATCCTGCACTTTACACATATTGATCCTAATATTGTGAAATAGTAATTTGAGGTTATATGTTAATTATTATAATATTTCTTATTCTTGAGGTTATTGATGATATTTAAGTTGGATAAATATATTGATAAAAGATAGAAGAAGTTGTGTAAACTAACTATGTAATTTTGAATTCTTAGAGTAATACTTACTATATCAGATCTTTGGCACCAACAATTAATATAATTATTTGATAGATAGACCTGTTAACTATGATATATATGCTTTTACTGTCTATGTCTGAGAATGAAAAATCAATAAAGAAAACTTGTGATACATGATATTTGCCTTTATGAAAGATAAATTACAATATCAACATATAATCTAGACATTATTAATAATAGAAAAACAAAAGTAATAGTTCATATAATCATGCATGTCTTAAAATTTTAGACACTGACAATTAGTTGATGAAGGTTCATATACATAAATAGTAACAATTGACATTAATGATAATAAAATAGAATAAGAAGTGGTACTTATATTTTAAAGGTTAAAAAATACATTAAGCCTAATTTATAGTTAGGTTCAATGTATTACAACATTGAAAAATGTATTTGTCTTTACATTCAAAAAATAAATGTATTAAGATAAGATAATAATCATTTTTTTTTTTATGAGATGAATGTAGTACCCTTTCCTTGGTGCTAAAATAAAATCTTTCATTGAAATACCTTCTTAAAAACAAAACGAATATGAATACCAATATATTTAAATTTGGATGAGAAAAATGTATAAAATATATATAAATATATATTTGTATATTTTTTTTTGAATCACTGTATATATTCTATTCATGACATATATTATGATCCCAATTAGAGGCGTGACTCACAAAAGGTTATGCAAATGACTATGTGTATATATATATAGAGTATGTATGGATCCCAAGGCCAAAGATTAAGGGTACATTGATCCATATCCCGTTTTACTGCTTTTGATTCGGCGTTAATTTTGGGTGTTAAATATTAATTATTGTGTTACTAATTACCAAAGAATAGAATAATATATGATTTGATTAAAGCTTAGATCTATATTTAAGGTAAGTGGCTGCTATCAAGAAGAATAGTCATTGAACTAAATTTAATATAAACTATCATTCAAATTAAATTAAATATAATATTACATAATATACATGTATGTATTATGATTAATTATAATATAGAAAAATAATAATATAATGAATAGTACGAAAAAATAAGAGTTTTTCTAAAAATGTTAAAAATAGAATAATGATCAAGAAAAGTATCATATTTTTTCAGTTTCTCTCTGCTTCAGGATTAATGTATATATAAATTATTCTGAAAAAATATTCCACTTGACACATCATCATAGTACAATTTTTTAGTGCAAATTTTATGTGTCACTAGCACTACTCATTTTAAAAATTACCAAAACAATAAAAGAAAAAGGAAAATAAAACTAACTATATGTATCTTGCCAGTACTTTCAATTATTCTGAGACTGGGCCTAAGTGACATAAACCATTTCTCGCTTTAGGTCATTATGTCAAATTATTAGAAAAAAGAACATCGTAGGACTAACTTTCGCCAAAATAATATTTTTTTGTGATTTTTTTTTTAAAATGACAATTTTAGAGTGTCAAGTTTTAACTTATAATCAAGAGATTCTTGACCATGAAAGTCCCATTATCTATGAAATTTCTAGGAGTTTTCATGGTCAAAAAGCTATGACTATAGGTCAAAATGTTTTTGACACTCTTAAAAATATTATTTTTTTAAAAAGTTCACAAAAAAGTCATTTTGCCTACGTTAGTCCTACCAATGTTCTTTTCTCCAAATTATTTGATCCACAACTTGTTGGGCTTGCAATAAGGATGCTAGTAGTGGAAATTAGACCCAGTACCCGTTTTTGGGCCGGATATTTTCAACTTGCCCGTTTTTAAAATGTGAATAATTTGTTACTCATTTTTTTACCTACGTTTCTAATTTTACCCTTAGTTAACTTTTTTTTTCCTGATAACTGTAAACAAGATGTTTCAACCTCTATAAGAGAGACAAAAATGTAACAAACTAGTTTCGAAACTAATAGTAAACAACTTGTTCACGTCTATGCTTAAAAAGAACTTAAACTGTAAACAACTGGTATAATTTACAGATCTGCTTCAGTGCTTTGGCTATAATTAACTTTTTTTTTTTTCCTGATAACTGTAAACAAGAAGTTTCAACCTCTACAAGAGAGACAAAAATGTAACCAACTAATTTCGGAACTAATAGTAAACAACTTGTTCACTTCTATGCTTAAAAGAAACTTAAACTGTAAACAACTGGTATAATTTACAGATCTACTTCAAACTTTTTTTTTCCCTGATAACTGTAAACAAGAAGTTTCAACCTCTACAAGAGAGACAAAAATGTAACTAACTGATTTCGGAACTAATAGTAAACAACTTGTTCACTTCTATGCTTAAAAAGAACTTAAAGTGTAAATAACTGGTATAATTTACAGATCTGCTTCAGTGCTTTGGCTATAATTTAATTTTTTTTTTCGATAACTGTAAATAAGAAGTTTCAACCTTTATTAGAGAGACAAAAATGGAATCAACTGGTTTCACAAGTAATAGTAAACAACTTGTTCACGTCTATGCTTAAAAAGAAACTAAACTGTAAACAACTGCTATAACTTATAGATCTGCTTCAGTGCTTTAGTTATAATTAATTTTTTTTTCTTGATAATTGTAAACAAGAAGTTTCAACCTCTATTACAGAGACAAAAATGTAATCAGCTGGTTTCGCAAGTAATAGTAAACAACTTATTCACGTCTATGCTTAAAAAGAAACTAAACTGTAAACAATTGATTTACATGAAAAGCTTGCATTAATCTCCTATACCGATTCCGAGCTTTATCGGCAAAAATACCTCCAGTAGGTTATTTTTTTTCCGATGAATCGACCACAAAACCCACTTCAAGCCGATTTATTCAACGAAGATGACAATTACAGAGAGAGAATAGAGAGTGTGCGATTTTAGAGAGAGATGAGAGAGATTTCGGACATTTTTAGAGAGAGAGAGAGAGAGAGAGAGGAGAGCGTTCGGCCATTTTTAGAGAGAGAGAGAGGAGAGCGTTCGACCATTTTTAGAGAGAGAGAGAGGAGAGCGTTCGGCCATTTTTATAGAGAGAGAGAAGAGAGCGTTCGACAATTTTTAGAGAGAGAAGGAAGAGAGACCATGAAAGGGCCGATTTATTCACGTTTACTTTTAAGGGTAATTTAGGTAGTTTACAAATAAAAAATGGTATGAGTAGAAGATTAAAAAAAAAGGGGGTAATCATGTTTAATTAAGGATAATTGCCAAATTCGCCCATGCTAGTAGGATCATTTTGGCTCGAGAAATTTGCGCCTAGTACCTATTTTTGAAACTTATTTTCATAAATACCTGTTTTTAACTTTTCTTTTTAAAAATACCTATTTTTGTGGTCCACATTTCATATACAAAATATGAGTGATCCATATTTATAATATAAATTTTATCCATGAGATACATATTTCATGTGTAAAATATGAATGGTATACATTTACAATATAAATTTTTACCATGATTTAAATTTTTCATTATAAATTTGAGTTATGGTATATATTTTAGAATATATATCAATTTTTAGTATAATTTTTATTCATGAAATTTAGACTATGATATATATTTAATGCATTAAATGTATACCGTAGTCTACATTTTATGTGTAAAATAGTGGTAGTTTTCATTTCTCTAAAAACGGGTATTTATATAATAAAAATAAAAAACAGGTATTTATAGAAATGTGATTTTGAAAACGGGTATTTATGAACTTTTCCCTTTTGCCGCTAATTGAACTTTTTTTTTGTTCTTAAAAAAATAAGGCCCAAAATTCAAAAATTGAAAAATCTCGAATGTCGTTTTTTTTTTTTTAAACTTCCGAATTTGTTATATTAAGAACCTTACCATCATCACCATGATAAAAAATGAAGATATATATATATATATAGGTTGCCAATCCGGTATGTTTTTTTTTTTTTTTTTACCTATGTGTAGGTATTTTTTTTTCTACCCGTTGGATTATCATCTAACAATGATCTAACGGCTAAAATGAGATGCATGAAAAGACGTGCATCATTAATGCTTTTTCTCTCTCCTACTTTTTAATATAAAAAATGTGCAAAAAAATTTTTCATTGGCCCAATTGATACCTATGCATAGGTAAAAAAAAAAAACTACCTACTAAATTGGTGCCCATATATATATATATATATATATTTTTAAACTTCCGAATTTATTATATTAAGTAACCTTACCATCATCACCATGATAAAAAATGAAGATATATATATATATATACTATATATATATCCGGTAAAATGAAGCTTAGCCCCATGAAATACAACTGAACATAATTCGCTCTTATTCTAATAATCAGCTTAATCTAATTCAAAGGAAATTAGGTTAGGAGTCATTTTTGTGCTTGACCTTTATTTTTGGCAGTTATCTTTTCGAAAAATTAGAGTGGGTGTCCGTTTTCTACACGTGATTTTTAAAAACGTTTGTTTTAATATTTTAATAAATGCCAAATATATTAATTTATAACTTTGTATCAGACTAAGTTCAAGTATCTAGTAAAAAAAATGAAAAATAGGCCATCCTCGTCTACTTATTTTTCAATACAAGTTCGTTAGCTGCTTTTATATATTTATGAAATCTCTATCTCTCTCTTTTTTTTAAAAAAAGAAGAAAATTCTTCCTTTCCTTTTTTATTTCTTTCCTTTTTATAGGTTTTGGGCTTCAACTTTCAATTAATGTTATTTTTACGACTAAATTGCCGATTTTCTTAAACGTTTTAATCAACTGTTAAATCACAAATATCTCTCATAGAAAATGCTATTCTGACCAGACATTGCATATACTATTTATGGGACTATACTTATGATTAATTAAATTCTTTATAAAAGGAGAGCTTTATAACTAAGGCCAAATTTGGATATTTAGAAAATCAAAAAATCCATATCCTCTTTAATTGACCAGACATACATATACTCTTCAAAGATCAGATGTTAAAAAATCCATATCCTCTCACTTGTGATAATTTCAGGAAAAAAAAAAAGATTTTTCATTTTGTATTTTTTAGTTTCTGAATAAAAAAAAATATGAATTACTATCCTCTCTTAGCGTTGTCTTAATTATTATATCAAATCCAATCTTTTTTGTTTCTTAAGAAAACAAATCCTGCCTTTTTCTTTTTGTAAAAAAAGAGAGTGAAGTTTATGTTTAGTGGATGATAAGTTTATCTAGGCAAGAGAATCTTCTCTTCCAATTGAACATGTTATTGTAAGGGTTGTTTTATTGTAATAAAAAATGTGCTTTTTGTTGCTAAAAAAAGTGTTATTTGAAAAGAAAAAAGAAAAGAAAAGAAAAGAAAAGAGTTTATGATAAATGACTAGCTAGAAAATTAGCGCTTATTTTGTGGGTCAAATTCACATCTCTTCTTATAAAGAAATTGTTACCTACATACACATGCATGCGTACATATACATTTGAATGATCGATAGCGTAAAACTAATAGTAGGACATACATAAAGCACATGATCGATAGCGTAAAAATATAGTGTTCCGTTGATCAAGGAATGATTAAAAAAAAAAAAAAAGGGTATATTATATGTATGTGTTCCTTTACTTGACATGGAAGACTATCTATATATTAGTACTAAAATTTTTATCCCTAATGCCTATTAAAAAAAAAAACAAATTATCTAAAAAAGAAAGAAGAAGAAATGGATCGATTAATGTAACTTATGAGAAAACATTTGCTAATTATATTGAACCAAGTATCGTGATATTCTTCTCTCAAAAAAAAAAAATGTATTGTGATATTCCTTTACTTGATATTCTTTTGCTAATTATTATTATTATTATTATTATTGAAACAAGGACATGGCTGCTTTGTCAACAGTGTATATAATATTATGGTCCAGGGGACACTTTGTCTTATATGTTGCATACTGAAAACTGTATAAGGGATTTAATTGGTATATGTCGACATTGGACATGATTTCGTGCGTCAAAGCATCATTACAAATTCATATCATTTGTAATTCAATCATTTGGTATCACGGGTTATTGACCGAGCTCTATCCCTTGATTATTTTTTCTGAAGGACTGACTAGACCTTGATTTGTGTATATAGTACATGTACACATATACTTAAACGCGATTATGTTTTTTTTTCCAAAATTATTGGGGGCCTTAACTTTAAAAAAGAAAGGAAAAAAAGAAAGAATTTTAAGGCCAAACCGGCTTGTTTTTGTTTATCTAGTTTTAATTACAAATCCCCCTTATGCTCCGTTGATAACGCTGGGTCCCTCTTAAAACCTTTTTTTTTTTTATTCCCAGTGAAATTCCTCTCTTATATAAAGTTTCTCTGATTAAAGAAGTTATCCCGAATTAATAATGTTAAGTGTTTTAAAAAATAAGTATGTGTATATATATATATATATATAGGCGCGCACCAGATGTTCGCGCGTGAACTGAATGTAGTATTTTAATTTATGTTGCCGGCCCAAAAAAAAAGAAGGAAATGCTAGAAGAAAATTAAATTCATCACAATTATATGCATATTTGGGATAATGTGCGTATTTTTTATATGTGCCAATACATATTTCAGAGAAAGATAATTAAAAGTTCAAACACAGTGCACAAACAGAGATGATCTCGCTCCTAAAAAACAGCCTTTAAATAAAAAAAGCAAAAGACAAAAGTACTTATTATTATTATTTTTTCTTTTTTAATGGGAGGAAAAGCAAAAGTATCGCACCTTCAAATTTTTATACACAAATAGATAAAGGTTTTAGTGCTTTTATAATTAACCCCCTCGCATTTAATTTTGATCTATAAGAACACTTTGAAGAAAGCTAGAAAAAGTACAGACTGAGCAACATATAGATGCATATGTTATAACCACGTCTAAGTTATTATTAAAACATTTTTTTATAATAAATTAATGAATTCTTGCACAACATGCAATGAACCTTTCTGTATATACATATATATATCTTCATTGTGTTTACATACACTCACATACACACACCCTCAACATATTTTTCTCTCAACATCGTTCATCATCACTTATCACAACCATAAAAATGTCTATGTCTAGCAGCGTCTTCATCATAATCTTCTTCCTTGTACTTTCAACTTATTATTTCAAAACGACACTAACATTCTCTCCTCATGAAGACCACAATCGTCGTTTAGCCACCGTTCACATCATCACAACTCCTTTGCCTAAGAACAACTCGGGCCCAGGAGAAGTGAAGATTCGATTGACTAATTCCAAACAAAGCTATTATAGCCTCGAAACGACACTGAAATGGGGAAACGACTACCAATTTGTAGCTGAAGAAAGGGCCTTATATTACGGCGAAGCTCTATGGGGAACATACGTTGGTTCATGGCATGCGTTTCAGCCCAAAAGAGATGCCGGTCATGGCTCAGTTTTCTGGCTGGTCAAACCGAACGGCTTCTTTCTTAGCTGGGATAATTCCACTTGGGTTAAAAAGTCTATTTGGGAGTATGAGTGAAACTTCCTTTCAAGTTTTTTTAGTTATATATATTTGTCCTTTGTGATGATTTGGTGGAAACTTCTACAGATTAATGAAATTGTTTGTGTTTTGTGTAATTTTAATTGGTATCAGAGTTTAATTCTGGCTTCTCTCTCTTTGTAATTTTTCAGTCTTTTTTACGTATATATAAATTTATAAATTTAAATATCACCATTTCTTATAAACACTTCAAGACCACGAGGACTACAGAGCAAGATTTAAATCTCAGTTACGGTATATGTCATTTGATTTTGTTACGATCGAATTGAAGCAATGGTAGATTGAAATCTGCAGCGAAATTTCTAGCAGTTACATCCTATGGCCAGGATTCAGAAAAGTCGAGGAAAAAATATGAGGCAAAAAATCATGATACATACAAAAATATTAGATGTCGAAATTTGAATAATATAATACATATGTTTATATTCTATGGATCCAATTTTGGAGTGTTCTTGGGATATTTTGTCGAAGTACCAAACAACTTTTAGGAATATTCTTCTTCAACCTTTAAATAAAAAAAATCTTAATTAACATTTTTATTGAATTAATTTAATCACTAACCAATACCTAATCGGATCTCCTTGTGGGCAGCAATATAAACTTTTTAAAGTAATAAAACTATGATAGCACCAAAATTTGCATAGATAAAAAGATGTGTCTCCTAAGGCACTCACTCATGATGAGTCATGGTTCATAGTGGGAGGACCCTACTCCTCCCATGTGAAACTAGTGTCCTACTATATATCTCGGTCATGCCACATAAAACTCTCATCACATATGGTCATTACTATAGTAAAATGACTCTTCTTTTTAAAAAAATTTTTTTTTTTAAAGGAATTTAAATAACTCTTCTTACGTTACCTTCAAAAAAATAAAAACTCTTTCTCAAGTTAAAATCTCATGGCAACTCCTTTTTCACAAAGCCACATATATTGTTAAGAACTATTACTTAAAGGGGCATAATACGGTAGGTATTTTTTTTAATCTATTTTTAGGTATTTTTTTTTAGTCGTTTGATCATTATCTAATGGCAATTTTAAAATTTGAGTAATTAAAAGAAAAAATAATAACAATAAATATATATATTGTTTAATATTTTTTTCCTCTTTACTTTTTACCATGACCTAATTAAGTAAATTAATACCTATAGATAGATAAAAAAAAAAAAAAAATACCTAGTGCCCTTTCTTAAGACAAATATAATGCTATTTATTTTCACTCACTCGGATGTATACCTAGGCTGTTGACAATTATTCTTATATTTAAAAATTGTTAAATGAACTCTGTACGAAAAGCATGATAGAGCAATAACAAATAGACGCGCTAATGATATATTAAATCAATTTGATTACTTAAAAGATGTCAATTACAATAGCTGTGAACTGTGATCTGGCAAATTGTCACACATAGTTCCTAAACTTAAAAGAGCTCATCATTAGACAGCGCATATAATTCCCTTATGTTAGACTTTCAACTACGCATGTATTATTGGTGCGCTGTAGTCTTGTTCTAGCTATGTTTTTAATGAGAAGTGGTTTTAAGGAAAATAAAATTACAAGCGTATAATTAATAAATTAAAATTAATAAAATCCTTGCTTAGTTTAATAAAAGTATATATTTTTAGTAAGTTATAGTTTGTGGGGAGCTATATTTGCACCTGACATACTATTTAAGTCACCCCTAAAATAAATAAAAATACAAGTCATGACAAGAAATCAAAAGTCATATTAAAAGTATACCCCAAAACACCATCTATAAAGCTAAATTTCTTCTCTACAAATCCATGAACTAAAACAAATTAGTCGTTTTAATTTTTAAGATAAAAAAATTGAATTATTGAACAAAAAACTACGAGAGAAACAAACAATTAACACGAGAAAATGAAACACAAAGTATTCAAAAAGAAATTAAAAATAAAACGAAGTAAAGTAGCTATAAAGCAAAGAAATGCACTTCCTCTTTCATCTACTTTAATTTAATATTAAAAGATTATCAAAAAAATTAGAACTAAAGGAGATAAATTTTTTAAAAAATAATAAGGCACAAGATCGAAGAGAATTTTAAATAAGAACGATCCTACAAAATTGAAAAAGGATGAGAAATAAAGATATGGTACTTTTTTCCCCCTTAAATTGTCTCTTCTAGTCATTTTATTGATCAATGGGTGCCTTTATGTAAAGTTAGGGTGCATATATAATCTCTATAGCTTATGGCGGGTCTATTACCACTCCCTTGTTTACTCTTCTCACCCCTATTTTTTTTATAAACTTTTTTAATACAAAAGAAACCCTAAATGAGATTACCTTTTAGTACTAAAGTTGTTAATAAAAAAATTATGTTTACACATTCTGTAAATACTTTAGGAGAAAAAAAATACTCTTTCCACCTTTTTCTTAAATACTATTCATCTTTCTTAAATACTATTTATCTCAAATCCTAATTCCCTTATAGATTATGCCTAATTAAATTATTTTGTATTATCATTAAAGAGGCACCCTAATTCCCTTGCAGATTGGGCGTTTTATTTTTATTTATTTATTTTTTTGAACTCTGTGTATATTCTCTTATTAATGGCTGCAACTAATATATACATTGACTTTGGAGGCCTAAATCGAGGTCTAAAAGTATCAGATTCTAATTCTCTCTGAAAAAAATGTAGGCATCAACGAATATTCAGATTGATATCAGCGATGAGCTTCTTTGTTTCTCCTTCATAAGAGTGGGGAAAATTGTGCGCCTCAATAATTGCCAGAGCCATGCTTACTTGTCTAATAGAACCATTAAATTTGTTGCGTCGAAAAACTTTTTAGAAAAGAGAATAGAAGTAAGTTTATCATCATATGTTTAAACCACACTTATTTTAACGTAATATAATTGTAGACAAATTTGACAGATGACTACTTATGGCCTCTTACAAAAGGTCTGACTAAATACGTACGCTTATATTTTACATATTTTTCCAATACATATATAAAATGGAAATATGAAATCGTTTGAAATATACGAATATGTATGCATAACTTTGAAATACAACTTATTAATGAGGATATTTTAAAAATTTGTATGACGACAACATACTCATTTAAAATTGTTGTTTTACACTGCCTCTCTCTCACTCCGTATTTTTCGATAACCACTTTCAAAATCTAAAAATACCTCCAAAAGTAATCTTAAACTCACCTTAATCGAATTTGTATACTTTTTTTTTTTTTTTTGTGAGATATTACTTCGATCAAAATGTATAGTAGTACTTAAGTCGAAAATTAATCATATGATTCTATTTTGTAATAAAATAAATATACCTTACTCTCTCTCCCTCCCTCTTTCCCTTTCTCTTGTTTTTAAATTTGTAGTTTATTTTAAACATATCAATAATTATTTCAAGTTTTAAAATTTTGACAAATTCTAACTCTCCAAGTGAACAATAATTTGGACTGAAGAAAATTGTGAAAATTTTGGAAATGCCCTTAAACTAAGGTTCTAAAATAAGGAAAAAAAAAAAAAAAGAGGCCTGTATTTTTTTAATTTTTTCAATTAAATTACAATACGTAAACTGGCCTAAAATGTTTGATGGATGAGTACTGAGTTTTATTGTTTTTCTCAATGGATGGATACTTTTGATCAATTTGAAAATGATCTATGGTTAATCTTACTTCTTTCTATTCCAGCTACAATTCATGTAGGGAATCTCATATTTCCATTATAATTACAAATTCATGTAAGGAATAATTTTTCAGAATCATTTTCTTAAGATTCTAATTACCACTATTTTTGGGGATAATTTTAGGACGTGATTTCTTATATTTTTAATTTTTTTTCATTTTTCTTTAATATTATTTTTATTTTTTTGAAATTAACTATTAATTTTTCTAATATTTTTAATGATAACTTTAATATGAATTGAATATTGTTTTTACTACTTAAATTAAGAACTTAAATGACAACTATTATAAACAAAATAGAAATAGAATAATTATATTAATTAAAGAGGAATCAAAATTAATGACGTATAACATGTGAATATTAATAATCAATTAATTTAATGAGATTTCTTATAAAGAAAAAACTCAACAGGTAATACACATTATATAAGTTATCCGCCATATAAAGGTAATAAATGACATTCCATATTTGAATAGCAAGGCATTCAACGGAATAGATTCTTTTATTTGTGCAACTATCTAAGGATAAGAGATTAAATGTTTAACCGAAAAAACAACCTTAACCAAACCAATCTGCGTAGTATGATATGATTATTTGATTCATAGTTTGGTTTGGGGTACAGGAGTCTTCAATACAGCTGTTGTGTGGTTTTTTCCCACAACAAATAGTTGATCTTCCTAAACCCAAAAAAGGCAACTCTCTAATTGAAAAGAAGATAATTACCTATTATTGTGTAGTCACCCAATCTCAATATTATATTATATTTTATTATGTAGTTTCCTATTCATAAAATTGGGAAACTTGAAGCCACCCTCACCTATATAAAAGGGGCTCAGTCTAGTAAAGAACAGTGGACGTAGGCTCATCTCTTTTGGAGCTGAACCACTATAAAATTTGTGTCTCCTTATTTGCTTTAATTTATCAACTCTTTTCACATACAAGCCATATTTTGTAATTTTTAATATTCATTGTTGACAAAACCTCCGTCAACAATTAGCGCTAGAAGGAGGGCTATTTCAGCAAAGAGTTTGTCAATTTCGCTTTTTTAACAATGGCAAACACCAGAAACACTATCAGAAACGCTGGAGTCAGCCAAAAAGTGCTGCTGCTGCACAGGTCGATCCTGCTCAAGGTCAACCTGCCATGACCGCACCAGCTGAAAATATTGTTCAGAGACAAGATCACATAGAAGAAGCACTGGCGAACCTTCAATAAATCACCAATTAAATTATGATTCTCTACGGCGACTTGTTAAAGGACAGATGGTGACTCCACCACAGGATGAACGACCTAGGGATCGTCCTGTTTGACGATCTAAGAGAGGAATTCAAATTGTAGAGACAGGAAACCACGATCAATTCAGAACCCAATCGGAGCGTTATGTAGATCGTACTTCCAAGGGAAAAGACAAGGTCATAGACTTGCCACAGGAATCTGGTACTAGGAGTTCGAGTACTGATCGTGATCGTGGACAACCTTCTTAGAGAGCAACTGTCAATCGTGATCGTCTGAGCAACGAGCAAAATCGTCAATCGAGAAGTGTCTTCGAAAGCGACCGAAGTCGATCTTGTCACACTATTTCAGTGGAATCTTCACAAAGGTTACAGCAGACCCTGCTTAATCAACCCGCCTTATGTCGTGATAATAACGACCAAAAGCCACCCTTGCCGCTAGTAGGAAATAATGTTTTTCCTCCAAACATCGATGTTCATAATTTGATGATCGCATTATATGTACTTACTAGCTGGGACGATGAGCTCACTGATGGATATCGTCAATCACCATTTAATGAGGAAGTTCGAGCTGCTGCATTATCTGCTGGATTCAAACTTCCCACCATAAACACTTTTGATGAGAAAACTGATCCACAGGACCATATGGACCACTTCAGCGACCTGATAGAGCTTCATCGAGCCGATGACCTCGCACGTTACAGGTGTTTTGCTGTAACTCTCACAGGTGCAGTGAAAAAGTGGTTCCGAAGACTTAAGCCTGGTTCGATCTCGTCCTGGCAGCAACTTCAAACTGCATTCTTGAGACAATTCCAGGCTGCAAAGAACTTTACTGTTCCATTAATCAGTCTGTCTGCTATTCGACAAGGTCCAGAGGAGACTCTGTGATCTTACCTTAATCGTTTTACTTCAGAGTTGGCAAAAGTCAACAACCCACTTGAAGAAGGAGTCCTGACTTTGACAATGGCCGGAGTGCGACCAGAGACTAAACTGTGGGAGGAGTTGCTAGAGCGAGAATACAGGAGTCTCGAAGACTTCTATTGAAGAGATGGTCGACATCTCAGGGTGGAATCTTTATGCGAAAATCTTCATGAGACGAAGAAGGAAGGAGAGAAAGACATAACCAAAGATACGACCACAATAACCAATAACAATAACAAGAAGTCGAAGAAGAGTAAGAGTGAGCAACCGACTAAAAAATAGCACGAACCGAAGAGGCAGGAAATTCCAAGGGCTCCCTTACGATTCAACAACTATACTAAGCTAAATGCACCTATAGATCATATTTATGCCCAATATCATAATGACATTGGATACCACACCAATAACCGCTACGCCCTGAAAATTGAGATCGAAAGGTTAATTTGTATATTTAACCTTTTTTGGTGCTGAACTACTATAAAATTTGTGTCTCCTTATTTGCTTTAATTTATCAACCCTTTTCACATACAAACCACATTTCGCAATTTTCAATATTCATTGTTGACAAAACCTCCGTCAACAATAGCTAAAGTGTGATTTGAAATATGGTTTGTGAAAACTATTTCCACAATCAACCAAACTACATCACACATATATGTTAATTTTAAAAATATTTTTCAATATACATTTATACATAGAAAATTTGAAATGTTATTTTCAAATTTACTGTACACCTTATTTTATATGATATTCCCAATTTAACACTAAATATGTTATTTTTTATCCATACTTTAATTTAACTACATATGTGTTTCATGTTATTAAGATGGATCATGCTTAAACATTTGAATTTTAGACATCTATTTTGATATTCTTATTACGATATTTGAGTTCAAAAATACGATTAGTTTGTATCTTCTTAAGTTGGGTTTGAATAAGTATGACCTTCCTAAGTATTTTGAAATTTCTGATTTCTTTTTCTATATTTTTATGTTTTAATAGTTATAATTTTTTGAAGATTATTCCCCATGTGTAGACTTAGCTAAAATTTTGTAGCCCAAACTAGATAAATAGTATTGCACTGAACGGTGTACATCTACCTCATTTGATTGTTTGATGCAGTTAATTATTAGTTATCTTGAACTGCTATGGTTAAGTTTGGCCTTTTTTTTTTTTGGGACCTTGCAATTTTGCTAAGAATTTTTATAAAATACCACCCAACCCCCACACCGTACTTACCCTACAACTACGCAATTTGTTATGGTCAAATTATCTGAATCAAAATATCTATCGATGGTAAATATGATGACAATAATTAAATTAAGAAGTACCTATATTTAGTTCATAAAAACTTTTCAACAAAAATAACAAAAAAAAAAAAAAAGAGTTACCCAAACCCATAAAAAAAAAAGAGAAACATTCTTTTTTTTTTTTAAGAAGATCTTGAAAAATCAACAGAATCTTGCATCAAACAAAATCTAAAAAACAGAAAAAAGAAAAAAAAGATATGGAGGACATGCATGGGAGGCTACAAGGTGATGCTAGGTGTAGAACAACAAGCAATGAGAAGAAGATGAAGAAAGGAAAAGGGATTACCGTATAGTAAATTGAGAAAAGAAAGAGAATAGGTAGAAAAGCAAATGATAGGTACAACTAAGACGGAAATAGATGAATATATAGAAAAGTAATAGAACTGATCAAAACTTGATCAAGACAGAATGAGAACAATTTAAAGAGAGAAAATATTAGTGATTCAGTATACATTTATTCATAATTTGGAAAGTTTACATAAATAGCCTATTTATAGATGAGCAATTAAACATAACTTGGAAACTAAATAAAAAAAGAAAACTAACGAAAGTATGAAATTAAATCTAGTTACTCAAAATTAAAATAAACCTAAATAAAGCCTAATTAATAATAGAAATAATAGTATTCCTAAGATAATCCTTTCCTAATCTTCATAAGGGATTAAGAGGAATCAAAGGAGAATAAAAAAAAGAGCAAAGAAGATCAAGAGAGAGATCACCTAGAGAGGAAGAAGTTAAAAGAGGAGAAGATAGGAAACAAAATAGGAGAAGAAGACAAAGATAGAGAGGGGGAAGATGATGCATTTGAGTCTTTTGTGTATTCTTTAGAATTCCTTTAATACTTATACCTTTTTTTATTAATTTTATTTTCGTTTTAAATTTTAATTTAATATATATATAAATGGTTAAACCATAAAATAATATTTTTCGGTAAACTTCTAAGTCAAAATTAGTGTTTGATCTAAAAAAGATGGGAATTTTCATAATTCAAAGTTGGTGCTGGTCCAGATAAAAGGGTAGAGAATTTATAATGAATGTTGACAATAACCAAAATAAAGGAAAAATATATAGTTGTATCCCCTAGGTTTAGACTAAATACTCATTTTGTCCTTGTGTACACAAAAGTAAGAAAAGAGTCCCCTTAGATTGTTGATACATACTAAATCTATCCCTTATATTATTTTCAGTAAAAATAGGTATTAGAAAAGAAATAATTATCCGCATAAAATAGAATAATTTTTAATTGTATACAAATCAAGAAATCTTATGCTTATAACCATGGGAGTTTGCATTATTTTTTTTTCATTTCTTTTATAATTCATATGTTAATGCTTGATATCTGGACTTCATTATACTTTTTAATAGTATTAAAATATTAGATATTTTTGTGAAATTCACCTCAAATGTCTGGCAATGAGACACAAAAATATAGAATAGAATAAAAGAAAGTACAACTAGTAGTCCTCAAATTATAACCGAAAAAACTAGCATTAACTAAAAGATAAAAGAATAATAACAAACATTATCGATGGTGCCTTAATCAACTTTCTTCTCATTCTTTTTCTTCTTCTTTTTTTCTTCCTATTATGATTCAAACAACAACAATTATAACCAAAAGAATTATATATTAAATAAACAGTCATTACGATCTAAGGAAATCATGATTTCTCTTCACCAACTATCTAAAACTCTCAGAAATACTCAAAGTTGTTATTCGGTATATAAAGTGAAGGAAAGGGTTTAAACTACAATATTAATGTTTCGGAAAAAAATGGGGAAAAAAAGATTGATTATTGGGTCTTCTTAGGTTTGAACTGCAACATTAATCTTTCTTGCTTCAATCGGAAGCCCACTTTTTTTTGCGAGGTACTGATCCATTCGCCACCGTCGTCAAAGAGCAGTATACGTAGTGGAGGCAGCGTCTGGGATCATTTCTTAGTTCAGTACTTCGACAAAAGAGACGAAGGAGGCCGTGAACGATGGAGGACAGAAATGATATTTCGAGTGTTTGGCAATAGAAATTTGTATAAAACAGGGGTGTAACAGTATTACATGGATAAATACAATATATTAAGGGTAAATTTGGCATTAGGAACAAAAATTTACCAAAAACTTATGAGAGGGGTAAGTTTTAGCAGGAAATGAAAACACAAGAACAAATTGAGCAACTAGTCTAAACCTAGGGGATAGTTTTGTATTTTTTTTCTTTGTATATTCTAACTTGACTATTTCTAAAATGGTAGCTCCCTTGTTAATATTAATGCACCCCAATATTAAGTAAAAAGACAAGAGTGGATAACATATTAAAAACCAGATAAACACATCCCATGCATCCTCTCAAGCCAACTTTCTTTCTTGCACATCTATCAGACAAGAAAAACAACAGTGGTTTCTAATTCTAACAACTAAAAGAATGAAGAATTTTTGAAAGAACAATGAGAGAAATGGAGAAACGAACAAGAAGTATGAAAACCACATAAGAATAAATGAAAAAAAAAGTTCTAATTCTGTCATGATTTGAACCCAAGTCAATGGCAGAAAGGGAATTTCACAAATAAAAATTCAATAATTATTTTTAAAAAATTTATAAAAATAGTTTTAATAGTAAAATTTTCACAGTTTTATGATCAACGTTAGACATAGATTGTTAATGAAATTAATAAAATAAACTAAAGCATCATCATCAATAATCTCACAATCCAGGCATAAAACGTTTACAGACTGAATCTGTGATACGAGTCCCTTAAGTGTTATTACAAACCAAGTCAAATAAATAGAGTTATTTTATATAGTTACCATTAATTATCCAATAAAATAACAAGCTCTTCACTATTTTGCTCCTGAGATTCTAAGGTCACACTGAGCAATACTTGAGAGTTGAAAAATAAGAGGTAAACATTCACATACTCAGTAGAAATTCGATTATTTTTTTGAATGAATGCAATTTCTCAAACATGCACGGTTAGTACCCTTAAATCTATCTATAAATCAAGTTTATAAACAATTAAAATTTTGAATAATCACATATTCAAAACCAAAATCAAAACTAAAACCATATCATTGTACATATCATACATCAACAAGATATAAGAGTGAGTTCTCATCTTTCTATTACGGCCTTGTAATACCTCTGTAGCAGAGGTACCTGTCATCCTGACACTGCCCGGAGGCGTATCAGTAAAAACCTATGCAGGGGCTTAGGTCTCTCACCTAGCACTGCAGTAACTCACCAGCGATCTAAATTACTGCGATGCAATAATAGAACTCAAGTGTGCGATCTTATTATATGTACAACATGTAACAATTCACAATAACCATGCATCCATAAATCAATCAAATTATGCTTTAAAATCTAACTTAGCATTATTCTGGGATTTACTGCGACATGGGCAGCACACTGCTGTTTTACCTTATAATCACAATTTTTAAAAAATGCATAATAAAATCCACATAGTCCAATCCCAGTATAATCCAATACATTTCAATAATTTTTGTCAAACCATCGTAAAATTACGATTTTTCATAAATAAATTTTGAACGCAATTATAAATCAAAACAGATATAAAATCAGGTACTCGAACCCTCACCTCAATATGGTAGTAATACCAAGTTATTAACACTCGAAGAAATTCTCCTTAGTCACTAGGGTGTTCAAACGGTCGCTTTGGGATCCCGATAAGTTCACTTGAAAAAGTGACTTTTCTAACGGAGCCTCAAATTGAAAAACGGAGATCACTACTGAATTCAGAGTACCCATAAAATGCAAGGTTAGACATATAATTTATCAAAAGTGGGTCCCAGTGCGAGACTCGCCTGTGGCACACAAAACGGTACTATTCACAAGCCACGTGCCTAGATTTTCGTATCACTTCAGAACATAGTGATATTTTATATCAAAATTCGTCTCTCGACATCACTGAGTCCAAATTCGAAATCGGAATTCAGTTTCGAGATCCCAAGCTTTAAATGGGCTTCAAAATTTGAAAGTTACAAAAATACTACTTTTTTAATTAGAAAATTAACACACTTCTGATTACCGTTTTAATGCCTATCAACCATAATTATTCATGATTTTAACCCTTCTTTCATCTCATATAATTATCTCGGGAAAAATAATTACCTAAAGAAATGATTATAAAAATATCACTTTTAGAAAATATTAGAAAAAGGAGCAAAACGGTGAAATTCTTACCAGCGGTGAGATGACGACCGAGATTGGTTGAGAAATGACGACGACAATGAGACGAAGCTAACGGTGTCGGTGGTGTTGCAAAAAGACATCGGACGGAGGACCTACGGCCGAAAAATAGCAACAGCGGCGGAGTCTTCGGAGGGCTCGAACTCTGGCAAGGGGCGGCAAAACATGGCGGGGATTGCTGCCACTGCTTCATCGGCAGCTTCTCTTCCCTATGGGGCGGCGCATGAGTCAGCTTGGGCATGGGTTTGGCTGCGTGTGAATAGTAGCCGCTTGAAGTTTTTTTCAAAATTGGCAGTGGCTTGGTGTGAGAAGAGGAGAATTTTCGGGGATTTAAAACTCACATTCGGAAACTGTAGCCCATATGTCAGCCACAGCTCGTGTGGAGCACTGTTTCCTTAATTGTACTTTGGCTCAAATTTTGAAAGATTCTTTCACTTACACCCTCAAATATTTATGCTTTAGTCCCTGATTTTCAATTTCTTTTACACTTAAGTCCCAATGAACCTAGACTTTATTTTGTCCAAATTCAAATTAATTACTTTAGTTTAAATATTTCAGATATTTTAATTAAATAATCCAAAAATTCGAAATTACCAAATTACCATTGATCAAAAATTACTTAATTACCCCTTATAAAATAACCGGATTTTACAAATTCTACATTACTAAAGCAAAAAAAAAAAAAAAAAAGGAAAAAAGGCCAGCATGCAGGAAATAAATTTTCATTTTATCTCAAAATAACTCTTAATAATTTATTTCAATAGAAACAAAAGACTAAAATATATTTAAACACTATACCTGCTTTTCTTTCACTTAGATTATAAACTCATGTACATGTTTAACACAATTTATAAGGTTTGTTCTATTGATATATACTTACTTTGTTAGACTTTGATTATCTCACACACTACAACAAATGAGGGTAATAGTGAGGACACTAACAGGTAGGACATAAAAGTCCTAGCTATTACCCCTAAAAAAGGAGAATTGGTTCAATGGTAAGGAGAATCTAATCCAAAAAGTGATACTGAAGATATTGTCCTTGGTAAAATTGTGCTGACTTCCCTTCCTGAGGGCATAGTCCTCACTATTACCTATAGCGAGGAAAAACGTATTAATAGCGAGGACAAAAGTCTTTTATCCTCGCTACTAATCTGTTTTACTATAATGATTTTTCATGTTTACTCCAATCGGATTTACTTTTTAAAACAGATACTAAAGAAAGGGTAAGTGAAGGATATGGACACTGTAAAAAAAAAAAAAAGAAGAAATAGCGAAAGTGGGAAGGAAAGTTTGAATCAGCTACAGCAGCTAGGAAATTGAAGGAAAAGGAAACTGGGATGCCTTTTTAATTTTTTAAATTGTTATTTTTAGTTATTTTATTGTGTTTTATGGGTGCTTTTAATCCAAGCAAGGGTGTATATATAGTCCTTTTTCTAAAATCAAACATTCCATTAAAATCTAAAAATTAAATCCTACTTTGTGTACATCTTTCCTAAAATGTCCATAAGTCTAATTTTTATGTTTTCTTCTCATCCCCTTTCTCTCGTGTTTTCTTTTTCATGCGTCCATAGTCCATATCATTATTTTCTTCTCTTTCATTCTCTCACCTTTTTTATTATTGATATACCTACATCTCATTAACAGAAAAAAAAAATCTTATTCATTGTTGCGATCAATTAATTAACCTTCAGATCTGGGTTTTGCAACTTTTTTTTTTTTTTTTTGCAGGGATATGCTTGCACCCTTTACGAGGAAAAAAAAAGCTCATGGTATTATGTTCATGGATAAGATTAATGCTCAAAAAAAAAAAAAAAAGCATATGCCAATATACTTGGAAATAGCGTGACCAATTTATATATTAATGCTCAAATTAGATAATAATCGATTATATTAAAAAAAAAAATATTCATTGTTTTGTGACACAAACTTCCGAATCAGTCATCTATGTCACGACCAAAAATCCAAGGCCGTGATTTTTAGTAATTTTATGTTGAAACAGTAGTAGATAATGATTTTCTAAAATTTCAGAAAGATCGAGTACTTATAATTTA
>JXTC01000315.1:72297-103436 GCA_002914845.1 Trema orientale | reverse complement strand
CTTATTATTACCTATCCTTCGAGAAAATATTTTACTTAAAATTTATATGAAATACTAATTATTAATTTACAACATTTGAAAATTCATAAACTTCAATAAAATGAGTCAATTTAAAACCTTAGGACCATAGTTCAAATAATTTACATAAAATCATTTATATTTCTAAGTACTCAATTTAATAGCAAAATCTTCCTCATACTTCCACTTAGTAATTATACTACAATTGGCTAAATAAAATTTGACATAGAAAAGGGAAGAGGATATGGAGTAGAGTAGGAACCAACCATTGAAGAGGAATGAAACTGCAAACATATACCAACTATGCTTGCCAAGCCACCAGACAAATAACCCAAAATAAATCAACACCTGAAAGTAGGAGGAAGTAGGGGGGTGAGCATGGGAATGCTCAGTAGAGAATCGATTACCAGTTTTTATACATAAGAAAATATACTCACGTTGAAGATCCTGCATGGTTAGTGTTCCATTCAAAACAGTTCACAAAACTCAAGTGAAAATCATGATCCAACGGTTCAAATATATTGAAAACCATAATAGAACAAGTATAATGCACATCACATAAATCAACACATCACATGAGCTCTCATCCTCTCATCACAACCAGAGCAACCCATACTACATGTATCAAGTGCTCTCTGCCTGACATCTATCTCTGAAAACCGGAGGGACACCCATTTGTCTAATCCTACCGAACCGGAGGGGCACCGAATGCCTACACCTACCGAATGGAGATAGTCAGAAAACAAACCCTGCGCAGGTTTACGGGCTCTCACCGAAGGCGGGTGTACTAGTCCGCCTACTACAATACTGCGATGCCTAAGATGACTCTCATGCGTGATCCTATGGAATGTGCAATATATGGAGTCTCAAACAACCATGCAGTATTTTTTAATCAAATCACTTTTAGTCCTCAAAAGTAAGTTCTCAATTCATTTGGGATTTTCTAAAAATTTCGGCATTACAACGGCCGTTTTTGATCAAAACCCAAAATCCAATTTTCTGCATAAAATAGTTCAAAACAATATATATGACACGCCAACTAGTGTGACGTGCCTCCCAGACAGTTTATATCTCAAATCAGGACAAAAACAGATATAAACACAATTTTTATAAATCATTTCACATAGTTCCATATTTATCCAAAATATGTGAAAAATAAAATTAAACCAATTTAAAGAGCAAGTAATCGAATCCTTACCTCAATTGAGTATTCAAATAGCTCTACAGGGCTTTGGAGAAAGTTTGACGTCATTTGGGTGTCATTTGGAGGGTCGAGTGTCGTTTTCAAACCTTTTGATCAATAGGTTTGAAAATTCGATTTTCAATCGGAACTTCAGATTGTGAAACGGACCACACCGCTGAATTCAGAGCACCCAAAAATACTAGGTTAGACATATAATTCGATCGATTTGGGCTCGGGCCGAACTCGAGCCCACGGCACGTAAATCGAGACGATCTAAGCCGTTAGATTTAGATTTTTGGGTCCGTCAACAAATATAGCCAATATATATATATCAAAAGTTTTGTTTTCACGAGTAGGTCACAAATATGAGGTTTGTTTTACGATCTAACGGTCGGATTGTAAAAATAAAATATAAAACTAAAATAGCTCAAAATTGACAAAAATGGCAAAATTCAATCCGGGCAATATGAGATCGTGAAATATATATCATGTTGAAGATCACGACGAGACGAGTTGAACCCAACCGGTTTCAAGGCGAAATGACGCCGGAATCGGCGCCGGCGTCGGAAAAACCTTCACGGGTTCTCGGCTTCACCGGTGGCGATCGGAGCCGTTTCCGGCGATGGGAGCGGTGGCTGGTGTTCGTCTGGCCATGGGCTTCGAACGCCGGTCGGTGGCGCGGTTGGACGACGGTGAAATCGGCTTCGCCGGAGCTCGATCGGCTTTCGGCATTTTTGCCGTTTGTTTTTTTTTCTTTTTGCAGAGAGTAATCGGGTGAGGGGGAGAGAGAAGGGAAAAAGAAAGAAAAAGAATTTTTTTTTTTTTTTTTTTTTTAAACTTTTATGGTCAAATGACAGAATTGCCCTTAAAAACTTTGGGTTTTTACAATCTAACATCGAAGTAACTAGGTTAAGACACATTGAGTTTTAAAGAAAGGGTGACAAAAGCTTTTTTTCCTAAAGTATTTAGAGACACATGAGTAAAGAGAATTTTTATAAAATAAATTTATATACTAATTCCAGACTTCCAGTTAGGTTTTTTTAGTAATAAAAGAAATTAAGAATAGGAGGTGTAGACAGAGTAAATAGAAGGTGACAATCAACTCGCTATATATAGTTATCCTTCTTATTTTTGTGAGGCAAATACATAAGATTAGCTATATGTGGTATATCCAAAACTGTAAAACCACAATATTTTTGCACCTCTTTGTAATAAATAAATTCCAGATACATCATTGATGATGCTAAATCTAGTTGTCATTAAATTGGAATTCTTTTTGTCTAAATAAGGCTTATAGCTTTGACATATGCAAACTTCACTTATGTATTGTATCTCTATAAAATAGAAACCAATATCAAGCATCCTTTCACCACCAAATAGTATCTTTTTCTTCAAACATGGCTACCACCACATCCACCACCCCTCTATTTCTCGTACAGTTCTTACTACTGCTTCTCCTTTACTTGATCTTCAGTACTAATTGGCCAATGTCGACTTCCGCCAATATGGTGACGAAATACCACATTCACGTAATCAACGATTTGCCGGAATCTTCCACCAAGCTTTCTGTTCACTGCAAGTCTGGGGACGATGATAAGGGTATGCAGGAATTGAGTTGGAATGAAGAGTATGTCTGGGGTACGAGGATTAACTTCTTTAGAACTACCCTTTATTTCTGCTACATTCAATGGCTTGGAGTCAAGGAGAGATATTTTGTAGCGTTCAAGGCGAAAAGAGACGAAGTAAGGTGTGAGAAGATGAAGAATTGCTTGTGGCGGGTGAGAAGGAACGGAGTCTACTTTAGCAATGATAATTCTACTTGGTTCATGGAGTATCCATGGTGACTAGCTAGTCATAGCTAGCTATAGTGCCATCTAGACATGATAATATTCTTGTGCTTCCGAGTCTAGCTATTTATTTGTGTTTTCTAATTGATGATAAGAGATATAATAAGGGGTACGTAGTGATTTTCATGATGATGCTGTTCTTTCAGTATGATATGAACATATATATATATATCCAAGAATGAATAGATACGTACTACTATATATGTAGCAAAACTTTCGAGCAAGTGAAAGTTAGTCAAGAAAAAAATTACAACATCCGAAATTAAATGTCAAGTGACGTCCCGAAAACTAAGACACTTTTGATAAAATAAACTAGTAAATTTAATAAATTAAGTTGAGATTTTTTTTTTCCTTACCGAACTACAGTTTATAAACATCTTAAATACGTAGTCCGAATTATTAAGAATGTTATACATTCTATTTAACTCGAAAAATTAAAATAAACTAGATAGTAGACATAACTTGAGATGACACAAATAGGGACATAATGAAATCCTAAACAACGAGCTTAGTAAAGGTTTCGAATACTACCCTAATTAGTTTTGCTATAAAACATATCTATAAACTATTTACTTGGATGACAAATTAGTGCTTTGGATTTCATGTACCCTCTTACGTGATCAAGTCCCTAAAGACAAATAAATGCTTTTAAATCGTCAATTTTTATCGGTGTTATAAAGAATTTCCAACACTTTTACCTAAAAAAACAAATAAGAATTACACAAATACGGTCAGTTAATATTTTTAATTTCCAGTCTCTGTACCGCATTTTTTAGAAAAATACGACTTTTTAAAATATTTTTAGAATAATTCTACTTCTGAAAACGGTTACCAGTTTTCATTGTTTAAAAACTAGTTATCAGTTACCAATTATCAATTAAAGTCCGGTACTAATTACTATTTTATAAAATGACATTTTTCTAAAATCTTTTTAGAAAGTTGTATTTTTATGAAAATTGTGGCACTAGATCTAAAAAAAATTGAGTCCACTATATATTTGTAATTCTTTTATAAACTGACTATATATGGTTTAATTTTCTCTATTATTTTGTCAAATTTAGATACGGTTCTCATTATAATGAAAGGTTGTACATAGAACTATTAAGAGAGTCGGGCCGTCCCATTAGTAACGAGACACGACATGGCGCAGCACATCAAATCGTGGGCCATGCCAGGCCAATGAATTAGGCACGATGGGCTAAGCACGACACGATATGTCTATAAGCACGGCACGACATGGCCCACAAGTACGATGGACACGATACGTTAGCATGTTAAATATATATATTATTATCATTTTGTTTTTTCTATTATTTTTCTCCTATTTTCTTTAACATCTCAAGTGGAATTATTAGAGAGGCCATTCAAGTGAAATTATTCGGCAGGTCGTACAAGTGGAATTATTCTGGTTGTAAGTTCTAAACTATTACTCTCTTTTCTTCTATTTTTCTTATTAATAATAATTATCTTTCAAGGGTCATTAAGTAAAAATTATTGAGATAGTTGGGTACCAGCCTAATTCGAATGCTTCCACTCTATTAATTCTTCTTCACCTTAACAGATTTTTATTCAAAAGAAAAAAAGAAGAATTTTCAAATAATTATGAATTTATGATTAAGTAGGTATAAAACAAACCTAGTTAAGATAAAATTTTATGTTAAATTTATCTTTCTTTTTATATAAATTCGAATTATTTGAAAAAAATTGATAAAATGGACGCTAAAACTAATAAAATTTACTAATTAAATGGAATCATTTAAGCTCAAAAAGACTAGCACGTTTAGGTATGTGGGCTGGCACAACACGGCAGAAAGCACGACAGGGCACGGTACATTAGAGTATGGGCCAATAGGTCGTGTCGGGCCTATGATTTTATATTATGAGCCAGTATGATACAGCACGATACGAAAGTATATTTGCGCCTAACTTAAATAGGACATACTGGCACAGAATGACATGTTTGACACCTCTAACTAACTGTACACTAGTCTTGAGTATGTATATATCCTACCATAATTAAAAACTTGCTAGTCAGCGTGACGACTTTACTTACTATGGGCAGCTAGCTAGGACATGTGTACGGATCATGAGATGGATTATTTGTGATACTCCCAAACCAGGAAACTACTTGCACTTCTTTATAATATTAAATTTCAGATACACCTATTGATTATGCTAAATCTGGCTGACATAAATTAGTAAGGTTATAGCTCTCCTCTATTAACCGAAAAAGGGGAAAAAAAAAAAAAAAAAAAAAAAAGAAGTTAGAGGTATTGAAATTGGTTTGGATTTTTTCTTTTAGATAAGCCCGTACGTAGCTCTTAAAAGTAAAAGCTGTAAATTTTATATATAATGTGTTACATCTCTAGCTCGGAAATAGATCTTTTCCCAATTAACATGGCTACCACCACCCATATATTCCTCATGATAATTCTCCTTTACTTGATCTTCGGTACCAATTGGCAAATGTTGGCTTCTGCCAACTTGATTACAAAGTACCACATTCACGTAATCAACGATTTGCCGGAATTTTCGACTACGCTTTTTGTTCACTGCAAGTCCGGAGACAGTGATAAGGGTACCACGGATTTGAGTTGGCATGAAGAGTATGTCTGGGGTACCAGAGTTAACTTCTTTAGGACTACCCTTTATTACTGCTACCTTCAGTGGCGCGGAGTCAAGGAGAGATATATAGAAGCATTCAAGGCGAAAAGAGATGAAATAAGGTGTGAGAAGAGGAAGTATTGCTTGTGGCTGGTGAGAAAGAATGGAGTCTACTTTAGCAATGATAATTCTACATGGTTTCTAGATTATCCATGGTAACTAGCTATAGCTAGCTAGTTCTACCTAGAAATGATAATTTTATTGGCATCTAAGTGTATTAGTTTGCTTTTTCTAATTCATGATAAGATACAATAATTAAGGGGAAGTGATTTTCATCAATATTAATGTTTCCATAAACCCTTCACAACCATGAAATTCGAAGCTGTTACTTGATGATTGTACTGGATAAAGAATATATCGAGATGAAGATAAAATTCGTAATTATAAGCTAATTGTAGTTTTATGCTGATAGATAACATTACACCTAGTTTGAATATTGAGATTTAAAGTTCAAATCCTCCCTACCATTTCTTTTCCTTTCATGATAAATGAGTATTGATGGGTCACAATCAGGTTGGCAACCTTACATATATATATTTATATATATATATATATATATATCAACGGCATTTTAGATACGTTTTTGAATAGATTTTAGGGATTTTTAGACAAGTGAAATAATTGGACATTAATTTTTATTGGCGCCTAATTACATGTCAGGTTTTGCTTAGAAGAATTTCTATAAAGATTTGATTTCAATCACGTAGATTTACTTTTGTTTATCAATTAAAGTGTAGTTGAGATAGGTGATGATCAACTTAGTTAGTAACCAAGCTAATGTTGTTTGGTATGCAATTAGGAAAAGTTGTTCCATAGCCTCAGCCTTATACACAAAAAACGTTTGTTCACAACTCATGACATGAAAAAAAAATGGTTTATCATAACTCATAATTGACAATCATACAGAGTACAAGTCCACCTAATCGATAGTATATATTACACACTTCACAAGCCTAGCATCCGTAATATCATTTTTCAAAAAACAATAGTGATAATTTGTAACTATGATAACCTCTATAATCTCTTGCACCGGGCCCTTTTGGAAAGAATGTTTTACATGTCACTACTAGAGTCAGTACAGGTACATATTCTTATGATGTTCTTCACCATAGAAGCGTGTTCTTTTTTGACCTACGTTCTGGTGAATTATAATGCCTTGACTAGGAGTTGGTAAAGAGGCGAAACGGCGTCCAAGAGTTCTCGTTTAATCAAGACAGTTTTTCTAGTAGTAATAGGACTAGAATTTTTAGCCATTTAGATTTTGAACGATTTGAAACTAAGGTCTTTTTTTTTATTTTAATAAATTATGAGAGTAGATAGGCATACTAGTGTCACAAATATATATATATATAACTTTCTATTAGTGTCACGATCGGAAATCCAAGGCCGTGACTTTTAGTAATTTTATGTAAAAATAGTGATAAACAGTGATTTTTCTAAAATTCTAGAAAATTGAGTACTTAAAGTTTTAAATTTTAGTCCTCACAAATAAGTAAAATTCAAACTAAGAAAACCTCTCATTAATATAGATTTTTCGAGAAAATACTTCACTCAAAGTTTAGAGGAATTCTAATTAATTTATTTAGAAATTTTTTGATAAATCTTAAATTTCGATAAAGAGAGTTCAGTCTTAAATTTTAGGCCCAAAAATCTAAAATAATTTTCATAAAATCATTTATGATTCCAAGTACTCAAATATGTAGTATTGTTGTCCTCATACATCCACTTTGTAAGAATATTGAACTTCGCTAAATATTTGAACGAGTAAAGGAAATTAAACAGGATATAAACACCCACCAGAAAATAAGAATAGAACCGCAGGTACAAGCCAAACAGCTTGTCTAGCCACCATGACAATTACCACAAATAATTCAACACTTGAAAATGGGAGGAAGTAAGGGGATGAGCATTCACATGCTCAGTAGAAACTCAATTACCTTTTTAAATGAATGCAATTTTTACTAAACCTACATAGTTAATACCTCTTCCAAAATTCATTTATAAACCGAGTTTATAAAATAATTGAAATCCAGAATAATCATATATTCAAAACCACAACCAGAACCGCAAGATTATATATATTATAAATCAACTCGTCCTATGAGCTCACATCCTCTCATCACGAACCAGAATAACTCGTACTATGTATACTAAGTACTCTCTGTGTAATACCTATCTCATAAAACTGGAAGAACACCCATGTTTCTATGCCTACCGAACTAGAGGGGTAACTGAATGCCTACGCCTACCGAGTGGGGAAGTAATCAGAAGACTCCGCACAGGTTTACAGGCTCTCACCGAGACAAGGATACTGGCTACCTACAAAATACTGTGATGCCTAAGATGTATCACATGTATGATCCTATGATATGTATAATATGTAACAAGATATATAATAACCATGCAAAATATAACCAAAGAATGCTTTAAAACTCCACTTGATATTATTCTGGAATTTACTATGCCATGGGCAGTAAATCCGCTAAATCACCTCATAATCACGATTTTACAAATATGTATAGAAGTCACATAGTCCAATTCCTGAATAATCCAAAATTTTTTAGCAGTTTATCAAAATATCGTTCTATTCACAATTTTTCACAAAATAGTCATAACGTAAATTTTTAATTAAAATATGTATAAAACTAGGTAATTGAACCCCTATCTTAATCGAGTGACTAGACCACACTAGGATGCTATTGAGAACATTTGACATCGAGGTTCGTTTTTGAACCCTCGATCGTCCGTTTTGAAATGTCATTATTCCAACAAAGCCTCGAACGGAGAAACGGACGTCTCCAATGAATTTCTAGCACTCAAATTAGCTAGGTTAGACATATAATTTGACTGATTTAGGCTCGGACCGAACCTGAGCTTACGACATGCAAAATGAGGCAAATCTCAAACGTCAGATTTCGTTTTTCGTGTCGGTTACTAAACATATTCGATATATATATATATATCAAAATTCATATTTTCACTAGTACATCACAAATATTAGGTTTATTTTACGATCTAACGGTCGGATTGAAAAATTAATACTGAAACTATAAACCTCTAAACTGTCAAACATGGTAATTCACAAAAAGAGCAATTTCGAGTTATAGGATACTTACCACGTGATTGATCGTGACGAGAGTAGTCGAAAAAGTAGTCCGGGTTCGAGGTCCACTGTCCCTGAAATCGGCGTCAGCACCGATTTTTGTCTGTGTAGTTTTTCGGCCATTGCAAGGGGTATGGGCTAGGTTTCAGATAGGCTGTATGGCACACGTAGTGCCAATACCATTGTTTCTACTGATGAGAGGTGGTGAACTCATGGGTATGAGTGAATTTGTGTCATGTATCGATAGACTGATTGATTTTCAAATATCATGCTTTTTGTATACCTATATATATGTATGTGCATACGGACTATCGGTTTTGGATATTATTATGTATATATGCATATATGATTTTGCAAAGGCGTTTTGGACTAAACTAACCATACAGGAGCTTTCCACCACTAAAAAAGTTTTTAAATGAGCTAACAGTTTTCCTCTCCCTTTATTTTCCTCTCTTTCAGGTGGTGGTTCATTCGAGTTAGTGGTCTCGCTAGCTAGGCAAGTCGCTTGGCTTACCGTGGTCTTATTCCTCTGTGGTTGATACTTTTTCTTTGCCTCACTCTTTTCCTTTGTCTAACTGTTTAGCCAAGTTCATTGATTCTACTAAGATTTATGAGGATGTATTTACTACTATTTGAGGATTTGGTGTATAAATTAGACACAATAGTTCCTAAGGAGCAAAATTTCAAAATGTTAAGTACTTAAAATTTTGACAACTTTGTAAGTTAAATTTTAGAAATTCGGATTCAAGATTTGAAAAATATATTTAATCAATACTATAGTTTTATCAAACCAAGTTTTTATACATCTTAATTATATTTTTTTGAATTTTAATTGGTGTATCTATTTTCATAAATTAAACTAAAGATGGACTACTCTTTTTTATATAGAATTTCTAATGTTTTGGGGACTAAAATAAAAAACCCAAATACTTGTCTTCCTATGAGCTTACGGCCTTAGATTTTAGGTCGAGACACAAATGATATGATAATTCAAATAGAAGGTATTTATACTGAAGTTTTAAAAATATAAAGATTTTTTTCACATGTTTTTAAAACAAATGGTATTTTAGTAATAATTTACCTTAAATAGAAAGTACTTATTTCAAATTTCAAAAAATACAAAGTCTTTTTTCACACTTTTTTAAAACATAAGGTATTTTAGTGATAATTTTCCTATATATAAAGTAGGGGATGGCTACGGTAGGGGCGCCCCTACGTAGGGTCATGCTTTAATTATCGTTAGATGGGAATCTGTGGGGAATAACGGGAATCTGTGGAGAATCTATTTATATACAGATTCCCATCCAACGGTGAATAGACAGGGCCCTACGTAGGGGCGCCCCTACTGTAGACGCGCCCTATAAAGTAGTAATAAATATTTGCAAAGCCTGTAAGAAGCCTTGTGACATTTGTAAATCGTAATTATTAGGACCAGAAAATTAAGTCAATTTGCTAACTGGCAGAGATTCCCTATTAATTTCCTGCATTTATTGAGTCTGGGAAGTTATAATATTTACTTATATGTATAAGACACTACTATGTATTCGTCTTAATTTCTCCAAATACTCAAACCCTAGAGTATTTCAAAATTGCCAAATGCTAAGTATAATACTTAATAAAGCTGATAAGATAAGAATCACCTCTGGAATATTACAGGGTTGCAGCTGTAAATTGAATGATACTTAGCTGTTGTCCAGATTCAGTCCTATCATGAAGTGATAAATAATACTGAAAGCTTGTGTTATGTATACACTTGAATCAGTACTTTTACATTCTCCAAGCTCTCTGTAATTTGTTTCTGGGTCGATCCACTCATTTCTAAATTTTTAATCCTAGTTGTCAAACATGAAATATCATTATCAGTTCGGAAAACAAGCTTTGTCGTCATTGTTTTCTCTGCTTATTATGATATTGATTTCTTCTTCATGTGAGGCATCAATCGTTTCCACTGCTGCAAAGAACACATCTGATCATGATGATTCTCACGAAAACGGAGAAAACATCGGTTTTGTTTTCTATAAAACCACCGTCCGGATTTACAACGACCTAGACGACGATCTACAACTCGAGGTTCACTGTAAGTCCAAAGAGGACGATCTAGGGTTGCATTTGGTTCCCAACTACAACTACTACGAATGGACATTCAGAATAAATTTTGGGGGCACTACCTTGTTCTTCTGCGGATTAAGTTGGAAAAACGCGTCGGGAACATTTGACATCTACGACGCTCACAGGGATGATCAGAAGAGATGTTCAACAAAGTGCTATTGGAGAGTTGGTAAAGATGGTGTCCATGGCTATAGACAGAGCACTCCTTACCCTTTTGCACCCGACCTTAATTTCCCCTGGCCCAAACCGCTGAATCCATCTTCCAAGAACTAATTATATATGATAAAATTAGGACTACAGAAATAAGACCTAGGGTTTCCTATATATGTTTTGTAATGGGTTTTTTGAATAATTGATCTTGTCAATTTATTTGATTCCCCCCTCCTTAAATTTCCTTGATGAAGATATGTTGACGGTTGTGGTTTTGATATTATATCTTTTCTTTCCTTTTTGTTGTCTGTTTTTTGTCCTGGCCGGATAGGATTTCCCTTTACTACCTTGAATCCTGTTGTTTAATTTGTTTTAGCTTTTGTTTTTTTTTTTTCCCTTTTTTCTCACTACATTTTGTTCCCTATATACAAGGAGTTTGACATAATAAGTCAAATAATACTAATTGGTGTATAAGTTCTTTCGATTCTCTAAAATACTAGGGATGACAATGGCATGGATAGTGTATGGGTACGTAAGGTATTGCCTATTTCATTATCTTACTCGCTATTCAGAAGAAGAAGAAGGAAAAAAAAAAAAGTTAGTACTTTTACTTCACCCATTTATTTTCTTAACAGAGCGCGGTCAAGGGATAGGAAGGTATAAGGCGTACTTCTAATTAGGCTCCTTGAGCCAAGGCATCCTAAATGGAAAGTTAAGGCCTAATTTTCATTTAATCTAATTCAAATATGGAAATAATGTCTTAAATATTTAACCTATGTTTCAGGAAATGTGTGATAAAAAAGAATTGGTCAAAGGTAATAAGTAGCTAAGGCCTAATTTCCATACTGTAATCATATTTAAATATAGAATGACATCTAGAAGTATTACGATATGGCTATATTTTAGATATAGTCCATTTGATCAACACCAGGTGCGGATTTCATAAAATATAATCCATCCAATCTGCAAAAATATTTTCATCCGATCTAATCTAACTCGAAATATTTGTGGGAGATCTTAAATATTAGTGAGTCGGAAAAATGTTGAAGAAAAAGACAGAAGTTGGAGATCTTCAAAACTATTTGCTGGGAAAATAAATTTCACGATTCGATTTTATTAATGACAAACTTTAGAATTTTTAAAAATGGGTATATTAAAAAGATATTGTGATTTGATCTAAAATTTAAATGGGGGCCTATTTGAAAAATAGGTGGAAAAAGAAGCAAGAAAAACAAGGATGGAAACTAGATCCACACACACTATTATATATTATAATTAGCAGTAGTACCTAAAAATAAAAAGCATCATTAAGAGTCGGAATAAATCGGCGAACATATTTGGGACAGTTGTGTCTATTATGAAAATATTTGAAAACAGCTTTATTAGTAAATTTATAAATATGTGTACTCAAATATTATATTTTTTTTTGGGAAGTGCACTCAATTTATTTCCATATATGAGCACAACAGCAATTTTTCTCGACTTCTTCAAATCAAATTAAATCTACAAGAGATTTCAGGAAGTTATTTGCTTTTTTTTTTTAACCAATATAGATTATAAATCTACAAGTTATTAAAAAATAAAAAAAAATTTTGCTTTTATATAATTTGCAAAGACGATGAGCCATGTCAAATTAGAGAAATTTAGGTAAATAATCAATATTTTAAATTTGATTAAGTAGATGTCTATTTTTTAAATTTTATAGCTAAATTTCTAAGTATATATATTTTTACACATGGTAGATATACTTTTCTATAAATTTTTGTTAATGTACAGAGTATATAAATCTTTATGCCTGATATATAATATTTTACATTTCGTATAAAGCATATATACCGGAAATTTTGCTATAACATATGAAAAACAGACATTTACTTAATTTGCTATAAGACTTGTCAAATTATTATCATTTGTCAAGCATATGAAATAGGTCAAGACGTTGGGTGAAGAGTCGTAATAAGCTAATAGATGATGTGGAGAGCTCTATTGATGCGCACAACAACGATGATATATAAATCCCATAAGTTTATAACGATTTTGTCAGGATCCTAATGTACAAAATTCTTCCAAGAATTTTAATCAGTTTATTATAGTTGTTTGCTTTGTAATCGAAAACTCTTTAATATGTATTGTACTATCTTTATATTATTAATGAAATTATTTTCATTTGAAAAAAAAAAAAAAGAAGAAGAAGAAAAAATAGGCCAGGATGTCGATTGTGAGGCCCTAAATATTGTATAACCCAAAGATTAAAACCAAGGACTTTTTAGTCAAATGGCTAAATTTTGGATTATAATTTACAAAATAGCCGTTTTTCAAATACTGTTAAAAACCAGCCGAATTTTGAAAATTATTTTGAAAAAAGTTATTTTTCATCTTTAGTCTATCAAAACATAATGATTTATTCTTTGAAAATTGATTTATGTTTTTAAAAAATTGAATTATTTTTTCAAAAATTGATTTACTTTATTTATTATATCAAAATATATTGATTTATTTTTTAAAATTGGTTTACTATTCAAAAATTGATTTACTTTATAAAAAATGAATCAACTAAAAAGGGCTATTTATCAAAATAAAATTATAAAATGGTTATTTATTAAACAGGTGTAAAAAATGGCCATTTTTAAATTGATGTTAAAAAAGAGGCCATTTCTAATAAGTACTCTAAAACCAATTCCACATTGTTCACGACATTTTAATTTGAAGATTTTTTGTTTTTTACAACAAAATAAAAAAGAAAAATCGATTGTCATTTTAAAGGGTATATACTGCGAAATTTAGGAAAAGTATATGATGCCTGTTTCGTTTTGATTGTTCATGTCATTTTCCTTTTTAAATAAATTATATATTAGCCAATGTTGTTTACACGAATAATCGTTGTCTTTCAAGATGATGTTGTTTCACAAAAGTTGCGTTTTATAGCATAGTGCTGTGATTTGTACTCAATATTGTATTTCTTTTTATCGTTTAATATCCTAGTGTGGTTTTCATATTTATGCAATTGCAAACGGTTCTCATGTCCAATTTTGTGGACGGACGGAGGCACCTTTATTCCAGTGGGGGCTCAATTTTGTATTTCATTTTAAAAGGCCAAAAGATTTATGTATATTTACAGTTTTTTTTTAATCTTAAATTATATGAAAAAATAGAAACATTATAAAAGAGCCCCACAAAATAAATAAAATGGCTCCGTCCGGTGCTGTCATTATGCATAACATTGTCGTATTGCCCTTAGCATTGTGCTTTTTGAAGCAGCTTTTGATAATATTTGGAATGTCGATGTTATTTCTGTTGTTATTTTCATGTAATGATGTCGTTTACAACGTGTTGTCTTTAAATTCATTGTCGTCTCAAAATTTTTGCGTCTTCGTAGATACTGTCGTATTTTGACGTGATTGTCCTTTTACCCTTAATTATTCTTGATTTAAAACCTTTTTTATGTCGTTTTCTATACAGTTTGTCTAGTTATGTGTTTGTCGTTTTCATAAAAATTGGCTTTTTCATAGTTCGTTTTCCTAATTGTTTCGATTATAATCTAGTGTTTTTTCTTTTTTCTATTTTTCTTCGTTTGTAGGATAATTATCTTTTTCCCCAATCATTATTGTTTCATAGTTAGTGTCGTCTATCGTTTTTACGATGGTTTTCATTTTTACTTTCCAATATTTGTCGTTTCCAAATTCGGCGTCGTTTTCAAAAATGTGCTCTCTACGTACTGTCGTTCTGATAAAAAGATTTGCATATAATCTTTGTTCGGAGTATGTCGTTTTTATGATCTGTTTTAACAACTTCTTTTCCTTACGTTTTATCGTTTTTCATATTCCCTGTGTTGCTTACATATATAGTTCTGTCGCTTTGTGATGTAATCACTCTTTATACTAGTGATGTCGTTCTTCGTCCTTTTCGTAGTGTTTCATTTTAGATTCCGCGGTAAACCTCCTCCGAAGCCTAATGCTTTACACTACCCCACAATTTCATAAATATGTAATCTGCACAGCAAAGTCCCATATACAACCTCTAGACACATGTAAATTATAACAAGGAACCAAATTAATTCTCTCGGATTCCCCATTAATTTCTAGCATTTATTGAGTATAGGAAAATAGGCAGTACTCATATATTTATAAATATTTATGTATATAAAAGCACTAGTAGCTAACTAGCTACTACCCTCTATTTGGCTTAATAATTCTCAGAACGCAAAACATGAATCAAATTGGAAAACAAGCTTTGTTATTGTTTGCATTCCTACTGAAAATCTCTTCATGGGAGGCAGCAATTGGTGACCCCATTGCAAAGAGCACACGCAGTACCGATGATGATGACCACGGAATTGGCGGAAAATGGGGGATAGGTCGAGTCAAAACCACCGTCCAAATTTACAACAATTTAGGAGACGGGCTAAACTTGTCGATTCACTGCAAGTCCAAAGACGACGATCTAGGGTTTCACGAGGTGAAAAACAACGAGTTTTACGAGTGGTCATTCCATGTCAATTTTGCGATGACGACGTTGTTCTTCTGCACGTTGAGTTGGCGCGACTCGACGGGAACGTTCGACATGTTTAAAACCAACAGGGACATCAATAGATGTGTAACACTGTGCACCTGGCGAGCTAAAACAGATGCGCTGCATGGATATAAACAGGATGACCAAGAAAATGAAGACGTCTTTATAACTTGGCCGCCCAAATAGATGACCATCAAATTCATGTTACATAGCAAAGGCTGATCAAGACAATAATAAGATGGCTTTTGTTTCTCTATTTGACAATATATATATATATAGAGAGAGAGAGAGTGAGTGAAATTTCAGCAAAAATATATATATATACATGTATAGTGAAATTTCCAATAAAAGAAGTGGCATGAATTGGCCCATATAACTTTGTTGTAATCATAGTTACTTTGATGGTATGTATATTGTCTTTTTTTGTTTTATTTCACATAAAAATAAGTTCAAATGATTACCCTGTCCATGAACCCACGCCAAAATAAAAATAAAAGGCAAACTCTTTCTTAAAAACACGATTAGCTATTCAAGTATAAAATAAAGCATAATAAAAAACACTATAATAGGTAGTGATGGCAATTTTAGGTAGATTTTGTTCATCTTATTAGAAATCTGACCAACCCAAATTCGACGCTCCCAGGATCTCACTTTAAAAAAATATCAGAATAATAGAGAAATAATAATAGGAAATAGAAACCAATCTCATAACACAAGAATTTAAGTGGAAAACTCTTAAATCAGGAAAAAAAACTACTGTCTCTCAGAAAAAAATTTCACTATATGAAAATTTTCTACAATCACATAGATTTTCTTTTTTTCTACCCAATGACCCCAATACACCCAAGTATTTTCTTACAAGTATTCTCTCACTTACACCTTACACTACCATTCTTTGAAACCTCCTCTTTCACAAGGAAACTCTACTCTTTTTGAAAGGAGAAATAAAGAGAAAAGAAAGGATTTAATTAGAAGAGAGAATTTGAAATGCTTCTAATTTTTTGGGATAAAGAGAATGAAGAAATGAAGCCTCTATTTATAGGCTAGGCTCACCAATCCTTCACCAACCTCCACGCAGTTTGAACGGGATTTGCACACCATTTAGGTGTTCACATGTACATGTTCACATATCTTCATATATATATATTCATATTTATTCACATGTGTTCACATGTATACGTTCACATATGTTCACATGTACACGTTCACATGTGTTCACATGTACACGTTCACATGTGTTCACACAGATATATTTACATCTGTTCATATACGATCACATACATCAATAATCTCCTACTTGAAGACTTGATTTCAATCACGTCTTCACATACGATCTCATCTTATAGCTTACATTGCTATCATTGTCTTTACTGACAATCATACTCTACCATATGAGTATATATACAATTTAGAATTGATGAATTCGACGAATTCTAAGAATTTTATCTCGACTCATGTCGAGAGAACCTTGCTGATAATTATGGTGCTGACTCCCACGTTTGGCTTCTCCAAGAATCTATCAGCCATCGACATCATTCAGCACACACCTTGTATCAATGCCAAACCAATGCCTGTGTGTAAACTTATTGCTACTAGTTGTAACATATCCTCTTTCATGGCATCTTTGGAGATAAGCGACACGCCATGAGGATGCACATATTATGATCAAAGAACGAGATTATCGTCTCCATCATAGGAGATAATATTAGCAGCATCACTAGATTTGGAGCTTTAAGCTGAACCCGCTCCACCTTTTTGATAATTTCTTTTCAAGTGCCTAGATTATCTACACCCCTAGCAGATTACATTCTTTTTTCCGAAGTTTTTCTTCCTAGTGTCAACTGCCAATGCTAAACTCTCAGATGGAACGTTACTTCTCCCACTCGTCAGCCTTCTTTCTTCAGACAAAAGTTTACTTGTGACCACAGAAAAAACCACAATCTCTTTCCCATGCACCAAAATAGGTTTCATATGCTCATAAGAAGGTGGAAAAGATCAGATGAATCACAATGCTTTATCTTCATTTTCAATCTTCACTCCAATAGCCTCTAGTTCAGAAACGATACTATTCAAGATACTTAGATGATCAGAAATTTTTGTACCTTCATTCATGCATAATGTATGAAACTATTCCTTCAAGTACACTCGATTTGAGACACCTTTCGCCTGATACAATTCTCCAAGCTTTTCTCAGAGATCTTTGGCTGTCATTACTCCAAGCACATTTGAAAAGACATTTTTGGCCAGACACATGCGTATTGCATTTGCAGCTCTCTCATCCAGATCATCCCAGTCTTCATCGCTCATATTGGATTTCTCAGAATCTTTGCTCTTGTAAGCCTCTCTGCCTTTCAAAACCTTGTGCAATCCAGATTGAATCAATAAATCTTTGACTTGTATTTGACTAAGTACGTATTGACTGTTGAGTTTCTTTTCAAGGTGATGCATACAAAATTTGTTAGGTTACTCGTGTAACCTAGTATGTGGGCCATAGTTTTTATAATAATTATTTAATATTAGGGCTATCTAATTAAGTGGGGCCATTAAGTGATCTAATTAAGGGCTCAGGAAGTTACCTATTAAGTATGGACTCTGTAATGTGTGGTTACCTAATCTTAGTCCAATAAGGATTGATGGGGTCTCTATTGATGACTAGTATATAAGGACATAACTATAGGGTTTTGGTCCCCAAGCCAAATAGAACGTGTGCTCTTCTCCTCTGTCTCCATCAACAGAGAGAGACCCATTGAGCATACATAGAGTATTCTGGCTGTGGAAGACCTTCTAGCCTCAGGCTCTAATTAAATCGCTTCCGCTTACATGATTTCGTCCTTTGCTGTCAAATTCAATAGATTCAGGTTAGTCACGGATTTCTCTCAACAAATCTTTTCCTGAGAATTTGGCATGACAGATCTTAAGATTGTATTTAGTTTAACAATCCATTATGTAAATCTAACAAAATTTATTATGAAAAGTATGAAAATGGACAGTTAATATTAGTTTGTGAGGCAATAGTACTTCTTTCCCACCGCAAGAGTTATATGTCAGTTGGAGAAGACATTGTCAGCTCTACTGGTGTAAAATCTTTAGAAAACTTTAAAACATGATGGTCCAGTACACCCAATTTAAACGTAAATGTTATAAAGAAATTATTGGGAAGGTAGGCATTATATTATATTTTCTTACTGGACGTTAATCATGAAGCCATACTTCCATCAACCAATGAAAAATCTAAACAAAAATCACTTGGGAACCTGTAACGCCATCAATGTCAATCAGATGATTGTTGTTCATTTTGTGGGTGTTGGATGGTAAGTACCGAATACACTGGTGATCATGATCACCTTATGGGTGACTCTTATAGGTGCTAAATCACTACTATAAAAATGCCTTCTAACGGTAGTCAAATTAAAACCGCCGTTTTCGGCAGCCGTTTTCGGTAATGCCGATGTAAGTGACACTTTTAACAGTGGTTAAAAACTTCAGCTAGTGCGTGTGTGTATGAATATTTCAATGTAAAAGAAAAATATATTAATTTATCAATCTTTTACCTCAAAATAATAAACGACTCCATTAATGCTTGAAATAAATTGGTGTCAATACCCCTGTAAATTATGATTACAAATATTTTTCATTTTTTCGCATTTCTACTTTTCATCAGGACTCAAGAGAAAAGGTTTTACAAGGTTTGTCAAAGAAAATATATGTTCATGGACCATGGTTCTCATATCTTCAGCGTTGCTCCATTCTCTCTTTTTTCCTTGGTTGAATAGGGGGTATAACGCATTGAGCTTTCCTTTAAAATTTTTACTTTTCTTTTTTGAATTTCATTTAATCAAAACAATAGCAATAACCATAAAATATATATATATATATAATTGAAATTACTAGTGAAAATTTAAATATCGAGCACTTATATATGAAAATCTATGGGTACAATCCTTTCGTATTCAATAATAAGAGAACAGTAGCAAAAGGATATTACGGCTCAAAGCCCAATATTCTTTATCACTACAAAAAATTTTACTTTTGACCCAAAAAAAAATGTCATTAAAAACGAAAAAATTTATTACTAAAAGAATGTCATTATCTTTACATAATGATTAAAAAATCCATAGCTAAAACTTTTAGTTATAAAATGACAATTAATTATGAGTAAAAATACTTATCACAAAAGGACAATGTTGTGACTAAAAATACTTTGTAATTTCGTTACGATAAAAAAAAAAAAATTGTGACTAAAAGTACATTGGTGACAACTTATAACTAAATATCAATTTTTAGTCACAAAAAATTATTAATTGTAACTAAAAAACTTATCACAAAACGTTCATTTTTTTGTAATCCATTAATTATTTCACAAATAATATATATATATATATGGGACATATATAAAGAAAACAATAAGTTGACACTGGCAAAGCCCTTGTACTGCCTTACGAAATTTGTAAATCGTAATTAAGGAACCATAATAATGTTAATTATCCATCAAAAAAAACTTATTAATTTCCCGCATTTACTGAGCAGGAGAGGATTTTTAAATACATATATAGAGCGAGTTTTCGGTGAGTATTTTTTTGAACGGACTAATTAGTATATTTTAATCACATTAAAAATGATCTATAATAATAAGTTAATTCTACTACATATATTCTTATTGCAGGAATCAATTTTTGTGTTTTTTAAAATTGAAAGTTTTTATTTTATTGATGTACAAGCCAACCTTTGTCTTCTCCTTTTATGTTTCTTTCTTTTTTTTTCAACTTTGGTATATATTTTATTTAATTTATCAGGTATGATTTTTTATAGAATTTGATTATCGTTGCCTTTTATTAATTATTTTAATACAAATTAATTTTTTTTAAATTTAACTACTACTAATTTTTTTCAGGTAAAGTTTATACTTCAAAAAAAAAAAAAGAAATTTCACATAAATAAAAGTTTACTTTAGAATTTTATTAACTATCTAAAAAAGAATCAAAATCAATAAAAATTGGAATGGAAAAATAGAATGAGAAATAGAATAGTAGTAATTAATGAAATGGAAAAGGGGAAAAAAAAAAGTCTAACTCAATAAGTAATAAATAAGTTAATCCCACTTTACTCTAAAAATTCTCTCTTTCTCCTCTCTAATTTCTACTTTACTAGATTTCCATTTCACTGGAAGGGGATCTCTCTGTGATAGGATTCTCTCCCTTCCCCTCCACTCCCCCTTTTTTTTCTTTTTTAATTTCAACAATCCTTCTTATATATGAAGGCATCTGTCACGTTAGATTTAGATATATGAGTATTTAATCTCACCTGATTCTAGACTATGTGGGTTTTATTTTCTTAGTTTCATTTAATTTTGTTTCGTTTTTTTTTTAATCTGAAACCTCCAAGGTCCAAAAAGATTCGTCACGGTATCAATTGGAAGAGCCAACTCTAGTCAATGAGGGTAATTTAAAAGACTGATGAAGAGAAATCCTTATATAACTCTAACTGTACCATATGTTGGATTATGTATCTCGTCACTAATCTTTATTAGAATCGATCTAAAAGTTTCATCAATTGATTGTTAACTGTAATGGATTTTTTATAACTCGATTCTCATATTGATTCGTGTATTTTATTAATGAATTTAATTCTTATTCTGATTCACAAACAAACAAGTTACCCACCACACAGAACAATAAATGATCTTCTAGATTTATATAAGCAATTAATATAAGAGATTTTTTGGTACAATTTACTCAGCTCGTAATAGCTAATTACAGATTCCAACAATCTAATAAACTAGAGTATTCATTATTGGGCATTGTGATACCCATTGAAGAAGTACCGACATTTAGCTGTTCATATTTATGTAAATATACAAGATTACCAATTAGTACGACTCTTTATTTTTTTAAATATACGAACTCGCTCTGAGTACTTAAAATTTACCTTAAATAATATCGAGTGTGTGAATCAGTTCACTAAACAAGATTCCTCATTATTTCCTTTCATACGTACTAATGATGATCTATTCAAGAGAGGCACATCAATTCATTCCACTGCAAACAGCAACCGATGTCTAGAAAATTATCATCGGAGAAAAATGGTGCAAAACTTTTTGCGAATTTGTTAATTGTTAATATGATTCCCAGATTTGAAAATTTTTGCAGCACTTGGAAATCTGATGTTTTCTTTAATTTGTCGTAACTATTTTGCAGCACCTTTTTAATATTGCAAAAAGTGCCAAGAGTCAATTGCGACACTGGTTGTTGCCAACTTTAGATGCCCCAAAACTTTTTGTGGAATTTTTTAAATCCTTTTAATTTAATTCTACTTCTGTTTTGCCACTAAAGCATAAAATTAGTAGGGAACGAAAAAATAATGAGATAAAATTCGCCAAGATTTATAAGGCCTTGTCATAATTGTAAAATCTGATCAAGGAACCACAATCAAGTTATTAGTATCTGAAACATTTCTGTGCTGATTAATTCCTACATTTATATAGACTCGCACACTTTTTATGAAGAAATCCCTCTCAATCTCTAGTTCTAAAAGCGTACAAACTCTAGAGTAAATTGGCCCCAAAATTTCAGCCATAATGAATGATCAGTTTGGAAAACAAGCTTTTTCATTAACGCTTTCATTAGTACTTACAATAATGATTTCTTCAATGGGGGCAGCCCTTCTTGATCCCACATCAAAGAAAACAACAGATGTTCAGGCAATCATAAAGGGCAAAAAATTGGGCGTATATTTATGGAAAACCACTGTCCGAATCTACAACAAGTTAGACAACGGGCTACAACTTAGGGTTCACTGTAAGTCTAAAGACGATGATTTAGGGGCTCATGTTTTGGCCAACGACGAATTTTACGAATGGAAATTCCGAATAAACTTCTCAGGGACTACCTTGTTCTTCTGCGGATTGACTTGGACCGGCGCATCGGGAACGTTCGACATCTTCAAAGCGAGCAGGGATAAGAAAAGATGCACCTCACTGTGTAATTGGAGAGTTTTCAATACTAGCGTAGATGGGTTTAGAGAGCTTGATTATAGTATGTCTAATGCGGACATTCATTTCACTTGGCCAAAACCGTGATTCATCAACAATTGTCGTTGATATATTTAATAATATTATGTAACAAATTGATATAGCTTGTGTTCCTTTTTCTCCCATTCCTGTACTAAGAATTTTACCTTCTTCTTCTTTTTTTTTTTTTTTTTTTTGGTTTGCAATTACTGTTGATTATTTCTAATGTGAGCTAGGCAACAGTTCTTGCCACCACACGAGCTATAAAACAAAGTCCGTAGATCGATTTAAACAGATACGCTGATAAAGAATTATAGGAAAATTAGGCTTTCTATTGTGTTTGCATGCCGGGTATTAATAATAAATAACTTAATTTTAATTTAAAAAAATTAAAAACATATTTATAGCAGAATCAGTAACGGTCATTACAAATCAGTTTACAACATTAATTGCTGGTCATTTTGAGGGTGTTGGAGTCTACTGAGTAGACCTACAACCACTTGGTGGTCATCTGGAGGGTGACTCTGGCAGGTGCCGAAGTAATTCATGAGATAACTTCAGCAAAAGTACATATGGATTTTTCAATTTAAAAGACAAAACATTTGAATTAATTTAATTATTAATGTCTTACCTCAAAAGTTATACTTTTTTAATCGTTAAGATTAAAACGTAAAATTGAGAATTTGTAGTTGTATGAATCTTTGAAGTATATTTAGTTTTTTATATGGGTGCAAAATGTAACAAAGTATACAATTGCAATATGTATAAAAGAGTTCCAGTCCCAAGAAAACAGATCGATAATTTCTTTTTTTACCACTTAGTTTGGCTTCCCAATTAATCTACTCTTTTTCCCTTCTAAGAGTTTTCTCTCACTAGATTGGTTTGTAATCAAGTTAATTTCTTCGACGGTGCTATCCTCGTGGATTACCCTTTTTTGGCCATTTCTGTTTATTTACATTTTATTTTCAGCTACGGTCTATTGACTTGCATAATCATTATGCTATTTTTGTTTATTAATATAATTTGGGATTTAGGTTGATGTTTCTGTAAGTACGTAGTATATACCAACTTAGCTGAGATATCCCTGTTTGATTTTTGATTTTTTTTTTTTTTTTGAGAAAATATCCCTGTTTGATTTTGATGCTCTCTCTTGTTTCTTTAAAAAATTTATTTAGATATCCACAAACAAAAAAGACAACATGTCTTAATTTTCTTTTTACAACGGAGAAAAAAGTGATATCTGCCACAAAAACCAAAGCGCATAATAAAATCTATCCCACACAAGATATATAAGAGTTCACAAAAAACCTGTTGAAATCGAAGCGGGTCTATATAGATATCCCACATTTATGTTCATTATATGGCAACCCTAACGTATATTAACTCCATTAAAGATTTTAATTAACATTATTGTTATTTTGGTGTTTTCACAGTTTATAATCTTTGTTATCCACATTGAGAATATTCCTTTATGTGCTTGATACAGATGAATTCGTCTCTTCACATTTATCTTTCTTATCAGCATATTCGGAATAACATTTCTTTATTCTTTAGTTTTCTTTCCCTTGTAGATGCAAATTACATACCATTTCTTTAGGCCGGGATAAACAATAATACCGTTTAAAGCATTTTTTTCTCAATATAGTTATATGATGTACATTACCGCAACTATACATAAACTTCAGCCTTCAGGGACTTACTAAACCCTAATACCCTCACAAACCAGATTAAACTCTCTCACTCCAAAAAATAAAAATATAAAAAAAAAAAGGAATAAATATGAATACTAGTACTCCCCTATATTCTAAACATCTTGTCCTCAGACTAGAACTTTTTGCATTATTTGTCTTCTTGATAGCCACAAATGTAACTGAAGCTGGTTTGTTGTATCCAAAGACACAGGTAAGTGTCACCAACCATCTGGAGCCCGATCTGAATCTCACCGCCCATTGCAAGTCGAAGGATGACGACCTCGGCGTCCAGGTCGTCCCATATGGCAAAAGGTACACGTTCACTTTCCGGCCGAGCTTCTGGGGAAACACTCTCTTCTTCTGTGGCATGCAGTGGAATTTCAGTGAACTCGTGTACTTTGACATATACGATAGCCCAAGGGATAACAAGATATGTGATAAATGCAAGCACTATGACTGGATCATAAGAGCTGCAGGTCCTTGTATGTTCAATACCGGCACCAACAGTTTTGATGCTTGCTATGAGTGGAACAAAGATGAGAAAAGTACCTAAAGAACAAAAATAATCATGATGATCATGATCGCTATTTGTTGTGTTAATGGCCGTTGATATTGTCAACTTTAATAAAGTGAAAATTTTGAATTATGTTTCTTAATTAATTATTTGTTTATTTTGTTCTCTGATTGTATTTCTCTACTAGCAATTCTACACCTTAACTACAGATGGTTGGAATATATATAATTTGAACTCTCTCATTGACATATTATGGCCAATTATGTTTTTCTATTATTCTTCTTTCACAAAAATGTCTACATAATTGGCCAATTATACCTGGATTGTGAGAATATTGACGATAATATTTGGTTTTATTTTATAAATTTTACTATCAATCAACGTCTAACGGTGTTCATAAAACTGTAGAAATTTTACTATTAAAACTATTTTATAAATTTTTCAAAAATTACTATTGAATTTCTATTTATGAAATTTCCTTTCTACCATTGGCATGGGGTTCGGTCATAACAGTCTTATTTTCTCCTCTATGGTTCTTATGACTGGTAAATTATAATCATTAAGTACATCATCGAACATTCCAAACCTTTCCCATAACCCCTCTCTAACCTCACTTGACGAGAAATATTTTTAAAGCTATTCCTCATTACATAATACAAACCTTTAAAGTCAGAATATCATTTTAGATAGTAATATCATAAATACTTGTATACATTTAGCATCATATACTAATAAAATTGTGTAACTTACCATAAATTTACACAGGACCCCAAGGAAATAAAATTTTAGATGAAAGCAAAGGAATTTTTAGTTTTTTTTTTAACGTAATAAAAATTGTTCAAAGAGGTGTGTAAAGAGAGTTTTAAAACCAATTTTTATACTAAAATATAATTTCATTTGAGTTTATTTTGGTAATAAAAAAGTTACTAAAGAAAATGTGTGGGGAGAGTATACAAAGAGGTGTCAATAGACCCACCCTTTGCTATATAAGATTGGACTCGGAGATTCACGAGCGGGGGTGTAATAACCTGTTTTTTTAAGGGTCAAAAAGGACTTTTGATCAGAAAAAAAAAAAAGAAAAAAAATTAAAATCTCACCTCTCCCCCTGACACACACGCTCTCTCTCCCTCTTTTTATTCTTCTTCTTCTTTCTTCTTCTTCTTCTTCTTCTTCTTTCTTCGCTCACGGCCGAAGAACCAAAGGAAGCCGCCGCCGCCACTCGAGCCGTCGTCCGGCCACTAGCCCCGCCGGCGAAGCTCCGTCAAGCTGCCGCGCACCTCCGCCGGTCATCAGCAGCTGCCGCCGGTCACCGGATCGCCGGAAAAAGCCATAAATGCCGTTTTGACCCATTTCGATTTTTTCGTCACCGGCGAAGATTCCGGCTACCAAACGACTCCAAACTGGTCCCGTTGGATTCGTATCGTCGTCACGAATGTCAAGGTATATATATCTCAACCCTATAGTGTTCGGATCAAAAGTTACCATTTTTGGGTATTTTGAGTTTTGAATTTTAGTTTTCGATCCGGCCGTTAGATTGTGTTTTTGGCCTCATATTTGGAATGTACTCGGAAAATGGGGAAGTTTGATATATATATTGTGTTATTTGGTGATCGGCACGAAAATCGCGATCGGACGGTCGAGATTTTGTCTCGTTTGGCGTGCCGCTGGCCCGGTGTGAGCCCGGGCCCGAATTGGACAATTTGGATGTCTAACCTAGCTATTTTGGGTGCTAGGAATTCAACGAAAAGGTCTGTTCGTGGAATTGAAGCTCCTGTGAGAAGTTGACTTTTTCACTAGAAGACGATCGAGGGCTCGGAATCGGTTTCCGACCCTCCGGGCAATCGTCAAAGACACCTCGAGGGCTCAATAGCGTGGTATCGCTGTTTCGGTCGAGGTAGGGACTCAATTACCTCTGTTTTATATCGTTTTCGAATAAAACTTATTTTCTGCAACATATGAAAACAAATGTGATTTTTAGACTGTTTGAATATCTATGATGGGAATTGATTATATGATGTATATACTGTATTGCTCTGGGAATTTTCTGAGTGTAGGTTATTTTGGGTATATTACAAATAGGGTCGTTATGCTACTCGTTTTTCTATAAAACCTAGTGTGCTGATTTTATTGAAAAATCCGAGCATGATTATTTTCACACTTCAGTTCGGTATTGCACATGTCATAGGATCATATATGAGCACCATGTTAGCATCGTGGGTTTACAGGTGGCGCTGCGTGCCCCACCGTCGGTGCAGAGTCCGTAAACCCGCGCGGGGTTTGTTACTTCTGATTACCTCCCCATTGGTAGGTGTAGGCAATGCGGTTGCCCCTCCAGGTTTGGTAGGCAACACATGGGTGTCCCCTCCGGGTATGGGCTTAGGTGTCAGGCAAGGAGGCATCCTTAAAGGTCTGAAATAATATGCCAAACTGTTAATGAGATAATGATGCATGCTTGTCATAAAATCAACTTCAATCAAGTTTAATAGTGATATGTCCGAGCTGTTAAACTCAAGCTCTGATTCCAAAATTTCTATCACGACCCAAAACCCGGGCCAGTGGCAAAAGGAGAATTTCACAAAGATGGGAAATTTCTTGATTTATTTGAAAAATGTCAAAAAAGTTTTAATTTTGTAAACAGTCCATCAAAATAAAATATTTAGAATTTCATCCCGTAAACCTCTCTCACAGTTCGTATACACCATTAAACATAGACCGAATAATAATTAAAAAATTTGAAATCAAATATCAGTCCAAGCATCATCATCATCCACAATAATTATCCAATACCAGGATGGCATACATAAGTTCACAGACAAAATAGAAAGTAGTAATCTCGGTTCAATGCTAATATAAAATCCAAACAGTTCAAACACCACAACAGTAGACTTCTAGCATTACCAAGAAATGAACTACAGTCAAGATGGCCTCTTACTCCTCTTGATTACTAAGATCACACTGAACACCACCTGAGGAGGAAGGTAGGGGGGTGAGCATACAATACTCAGTAGGAAAACAATTACCTCGATCGAAAATATTTAAGTGATGGAAAATTCCTGCATAGTTAGTTTAGTCCAAAACATACATATATATAATCTAAACCGGAAATCCATATATATATATATAAATTAGCAGTGTAATCAAAAGCATTCAATCCATATGCACATGACACAAATCAACCCATGTCCATGAGCTCTCATCCTCTCATCTGTGGAACTCAGGATGATGGCACTAAGTATGCTTAACAGCCGTTACCCGTCTGACGGGGAGTGCCATTCGCTGGTGAGAGACTGTGGAGCGGATGCAGAATATTGTGGGGTTGACTTGGGAAGACTTTGAGCGGATTTTCAGGGCTCAGTATGCCAATGAGGATCAACAGGATGAGATTATGAATCGGTTTGAGACTTTAGTCTAAGGTAACAGAACAGTGAATGAGTACCTGATTGAGTTCACTGAGTTGGCAAGTGTTGCTCTTGACCCAAGTACGAGTGAGAAGTCACGAGTTGCCAAGTTCAGGAGTCGTCTGAATCGGAACATTTACAACAGGATTGGTACTCAGACTTTCCATACTCTTCCTGAGATTGCAGTGGCTGCCCAGCGGGCAGAGGCCATCGAAGCAGGATTTGAGTCCAGGAGGAACCAGCGGAGAGGTAATGATAGGAAAGCCACCAGAAGGAACCAGGGGCAGTGGTCAGCCCAGGGTACTCCGAACAGTGGGAGCTCAAACAGTAGTGGTTCTTCAGGAAGTGGCAGAGGTAGTCCTTATGGAGGATGTTTTGTGTGTGGCCAGTAGGGTCACCGAAAGAAGGAGTGTCCTACTCGTCTACAGAAATCTCCTCTTTCTCAACTGCAGGGGAGCCAATCAGGTTCTGTTCCTTATCAGAACACTCAGGCAAGGCCACAACAGTCACAGGGTGCTTCGCAAACTTTTACTTCTCCTCAGCCTTACCAGCATCAGTACTGCCCTCAGGGTTACACTCAGAACTTTCAGACTCCTCAAGCCTCAGGGAGTCAGAGTGGGCGTGGTTATGGTAGTAGTGGCCCAGGATCCAGTAGCAGTCGTCCTGATCAGGGGCGAGGCAACAAAGGGAAAGGAAAGGTGACTGGCCAAGTCTATACTCTTACTAGAGCCGACGACACTCAGGATCGCACCAGCCGAGGTATTGTTGACGGTATGATCCCTATTTCACACTCTTAGGCACATGTTTTGTTTGATACTGGTGCATCCTATTCATTCATATCCTTATTGTTTGCTCAACTATTGGGGTTGGACTGATTTGGATTATGTATTGACGTTGGGTATACCTATGGGAAGAGTAGCTGATGTGTCTAGTATACTCGGTATGGATTGGTTGTCGAAATATCGAGCCGTGGTGCCCAAAACTCTACCGGAGTACCAATGGACCGAAAATGCCTATCTATCTCATGTATCCAAGAGATTGCCACGAGAGGATCTGGTCTACCGTTAAACTGCCCTGGCTAGAGGCGCGTAAACCACTGAAGGTAATCCGACTGATCCAACTGTCGGGCCCTCGGGGCTAGAGGCTGATAGTCTGGATTGCTCATCTGGGCGAATGCCTACTGCATTGCCTCGATCAGATGGGAGAAATCTGGACGTTGAGGAGGTTCGGCATCCGGCTGATGCCTCGGAACTGTCACACGAAGCGAGTGACTCTTTTTCCTAGTGATGGACATCCCATTGTCTATCAAGCTAGAATGAGTCCGTTGGAGCCTAGTCCTGTTCTGAAAGCGTGCTTGGGGGGAAGAAAGAAACTCGAGTATTATGGGAACTTGTTTACCATTGATGGCGAGGAGAGGACAGACGATCAAGACCCATGGATTCTGGTGGTGAGTGAGTATTCGGATGTATTTCCTGAAGACTTACAGGGGTTACCACCCGATAGGGAGATCGAGTTCTGTATTGAACTAGTTCCTAGAGCTCAGCCAGTTTCTATTCTAGCCTATCGCATGGCAACTGCCGAGATGGAAGAACTAAGAGAACAGTTCCATGACCTACTTTCCAAGGGCTTTGTTCGCAGTAGCACTTCTCTTTGGGGTGCTCCTGTTTTGTTTGCGAAGAAAGCTGATGGTTCATTGAGACTTTGTGTGGACTACAGGAAGTTAAATCAGCTGACGTACGGTGAAGAACAAGTATCCTTTGCCAAGGATAGATGAGTTGTTTGATCAACTCGGTGGTTCAAGATTCTTCTCTAAGATTAATTTGAGATCCGGTTATCATCAGTTGAAGATAAGTGAGGATGATATACCTAAGACAGCATTCAGAACCCGATATGGTCACTTTGAGTTTTTGGTGACGTCATTTGGTTTAACGAATGCTCCTGCAGCCTTTATAGATCTCATGAATCGAATTTTCATGCCATTTTTGGATCGTTTTGTGGTTGTATTCATCGACGACATCCTGGTGTATTCTAAGACTCGAGAAGAGTATGCCGAACATCTGGGGATTGTACTCAAGACCTTGAGAGATCATCAGTTGTATACCAAGAAATCGAAGTGTGACTTTCGGATTTCAGAAGTGAAGTTCTTGGGTCATGTGATTTTTCACGAAGGTATTTCAGTCGATCCCACTAAGATAGAAGCTGTTCTGGAGTGGGAAAGACCGAGAAATGTGACAGAGGTACGTAGTTTCCTCAGTTTGGCAGGTTACTACCGTCGTTTTGTACAAGATTTCTCGAGAATTGCTTTGCCTTTGACCAAGTTGACCAGGAAGGACGTCAAGTTTGTTTGGGATCACGAAAGTGAAGAAGCTTTTATCAGGTTGAAGCAGAGTTTAACCACCGCACCTGTTCTTACTGTTCCTAACAGTAACGAGCCTTATGTGGTGTATACCGATGCTTCGAAGACAGGTTTGGGATGTGTCTTGATGCAGAATGGTCGAGTTGTGGCCTATGCTTCTCGCCAGTTGAAGCCATATGAAAGGAACTATCCCACCCATGACCTGGAACTTGTAGCAGTGATCTTTGCATTGAAGATTTGGAGATGTTACTTGTATGGTGTGAAGTTCGACATATTCTCTGATCATAAGAGTCTGAAGTATCTCTTTACCCAGAAGGATCTGAACTTAAGACAACAAAGATGGGTTGAGTATATAGAGGATTATGACTTCGATCTACAGTATCATCCTGGTAAGGCCAACGTTGTAGCCGATGCACTGAGTAGGAAGCCTCATAGTGTACTGGCTGCACTAGTGTTTGAAGATTGGAAGAACTCAGTTGCGATTGGTGACTATAACTTACAGTACTTCGAGAATGAAGGAGTTGCTTGCCTAAGCAACATTGTGATTTCACCATCTCTTCTCCAGACTGTCCAGCAGAGTCAGTGGCAAGA
>JXTC01000315.1:0-63954 GCA_002914845.1 Trema orientale | reverse complement strand
CTACTTTCTATTTTGTCTGTGAACTTATGTATGCCATCCTGGTATTGGATAATTATTGTGGATGATGATGATGCTTGGACTGATATTTGATTTCACATTTTTCAATTATTATTCGGTCTATGTTTAATTGTGTATACGAACTGTGGGAGAGGTTCACGGGATGAAATTCCAAATATTTTATTTTGATGGACTGTTTACAAAATTAAAACTTTTTTGACATTTTTCAAATAAATCAACGAATTTTCCATTTTTACGAAATTTCCCTTCTGCCACTGGCCCAGGTTCTGGGTCGTGACAGGGGGGAGTTGGGGGGGAATAAGCCTTAAATATCATAGATTTTTTAGAATAATTATCTACTTATTTTTTAGGTAATTGTGGAATGATCCAAATAAAATACCCAACAAAAGGTGATTAAATATCACGATACCTATTGAAAAAACATCAATATATATGGTCCATATTTCAGTACCAATTATCTTGTTTTGGGCATTGGGCTATGACGCTATATAAGGAGAAATCTTTACCGGCCGTAAAACTACTAGAAGTACTGCCTTTCATCTAGCATAAGGTTTGACAATTTGATTCTTTTAGATTTTTTTTTTTCTGAATGATGATTCTTTTAGATTTTGTACTAACTACTATAGTACTATAAGTCAAAAATTGTCACGACCCAAAATCCGGACCCGTGGCAGAAGAGAAATTTCACTAAGATGAAAAATTCCTTAATTTATTTGAAAAAGGTCTTAAAAGTTTCAATTTTAAAAAACAATCCATTTAAATAAAATATTTGAAATCTTTTTCCGTAAATGTCTCCCACAGTTTGTATACACCATTAAACATAGATCGAACAGTAATTGAAAAACATAGTTCAAAATAGAGTTCGAGCATCATTATCATCCACAATAAATATCGAATATCAGAATGGCATACATAAGTTTACAGACACATTATAGCAAAAATCCTCATATGTGTCACTACTGCTTACTTTTAGTTACATTTATGTAGTTAGTGACATTTATGACAAATGTAAAATATGCTCGTGCGACTAAAAGTCTAGTGATATTTGAAATGTCACTATACCATCTATTTTTGTAGCATTTATAAAATGCTATTGAATTGTACTTTGACACTTCTAAGTGTCACTATATTATTTAATTAAAAAAATAAAAAATAATTTTAGAAGCGTCGAAAGAATTTCTAGAAAATATTTTAATATCATAATTTCGAATAAATAGTGAAATACGATTAATAATTATAATTCCTTTCAAACTTTTTAATGATTTTTTCAAATTTTAATATTGATTAGGTGGCATTATATTATGCTTTTGAAAAAAGAGTTAAATACCATTATAAATTTTAATATCATACATTAATTTTTTAATGCTGCACAAACTCAAAAAAACGTTGATCTTAGTTTTCTTCAAATCAGTTTATGTTTGATTTTTTTTTTTTATATAGGCAAGAGTTATGATTACTTTTAACGAAAAATTTAAGGATAAATAGATAACATAATTATAAAAAAATAACCGAACTAGTATAGCTTTTTTAAAAAATTATAAATAAAAAATATTCTAGAAGATAAGAACACTGAAAATTAATCTGAAGAAAATAAATAAAGAAACTCTATTTGACAATCATGAATTATACAACTTTTGTGTATACAAATTTGTTATAATTCTGGAGCTACAGATAGTCTTGATCTCAGTTCGTCATTCTTCTTCACAGTAGCTTCTTTGATGCACATTAATTTTCAAAAACCTCACAATCATAAACTCTTGATGAGAGGCACATAATGAGGGAAGCATTTTATTCATGCTATGAAAGTTCCCATAGCATATTGACAACGGAAAACTTCAGAATATTATCCTGTTGAACAAAATCACTTTCACTAAGTGCTATCACCTGTACAAAAAATCAATAATATCATGTCACCATAGAGAATTTCAGCACAATAGACAAAAATCGGTTTTTGAATATACGAAAGCAAATTTGACAAAAGTTCTTATGTTAAAAATACACATACACAACGAGAAGCTCTCACAAGAGTATATAAATATGAGGCGATAATATTAATAGTAATTGATAAGATACGAGCAAGGAGATGAACGTAAAGAGACTAAGCCAAACCGACGGGGAGGTGACTATGAGATGAGAGACAACTAACATAAAAGAAATAAATGAATAAAGGAAAGCATGAATGAGATGGAGAGGAAGAGAGTGGCGTGAAAAAGGTTTTTGGTAGAGAGTAATATGTGAGAAGGATAATTATCATTAATAAACTTGAAGTAAAATAGGAAATTATAAAAGATAAAGATACATTCTTTTATAAAAAGATAATGATCTTGTATTCAAAATAATTTTTTATTAGATAATGTTGTTCATTTGATATTTTAATTATTTTTTTTCTTAAAAAACGACTAAAAAAGTTAAATAACTGGATTTTTTAAAATGTATACTATATTTAACTTTTAGTGGCATTTATAGAATGTTACAAGACCTTAATTTAGTGGCCTTTGTAAGTAGAATTAAAGATTAGTGGCATTTTAAAATGACACTAAGCTAAATTTTAGATATCATTTCAAAAGAATCATATAAACTAGTGACAATTATTTTGGAGTGTCACTATAATAGAGTAATTGGGACATTTTTGGCATAATATCACTGAATAAAATATCACAAAATCACATTTTTCTTGTAGTGACATAATAGAAAGTAGTAATCTTGGTTCAATGCTAATACAAAATCTCCACAATCCAAATACTACAACAACAAACTTAAAACAATACCAAGATAACGAACTATAGTCAGAGAGAGTCTTTTAATCCTCTAGATCACCAAGGTCGCACTGAACACCAACTGAGGAAGGAAAGTAAGGGTTGAGCATGAAATGCCCAATAGGAAAACAGTTACTCGATGGAAAATATTTTAGTGATGGAAAGTTCCTACATGATTAGTTTAAATCCAAAACATACATATATAATATTCCAAAACTAGAAATCTATATATATATATATATATATATTTGTATCAATAAAACAATATAAGCAAAACCATCCAATTCATATGCACATGACACAAATCAACCCATGCCCATGAGCTCACATCCTCTCATCTGTAGAATTCCAGGATGATGGCACAAAGTGTACCTAATAGCCTGCCTGACTCCTAAGCCCATACCCAGATGGGTGTCCCCTGCCAAACTTGAAAGGGTAACTGAATCACCTACGCCTGCCAAATAGGGAGGTAATCAGAAAAAACAAACCCCACATGAGTTTACGGACTCTATACCGACTATGGGGCACGCAACGCCACACTGTAAACCCACGATGCTAACACGGTGCTCATGTATAATCCTATGACACGTGCAATATAGAACTGAAGAGTGAAAACTATCGTGCTCTGGTTTTTTAATAAAATAAGAATACTAAATTATATAGAAAAACAGGCAGCATAACGGCCTTATTTTTGATATACCTAAAAATAATATGCACTCAAAAAATTCCCAGAGTAATGTAATATATATCATACAATCAAATCCCATCACAGATATTCAAATAGTTCTAAAATCACATTTGTCATCATATGTTGCAGAGAATAAGTTTTATTCAAAAACGATATAAAATAGAGGTAACTGAATCCCTACCTCACTAGAATAGCAATACCATGCTATTGGATCCTCAAGGCGTTGTTGGACAATCGCTCGAAGGGTTAGGAACCAATTCCAAACCCTTGATCGCTCTCTTGTGAAAAACCAATTTCTTAACAGAGCTTCAAATCTATAAACGAAGTTTTTCACTGAATTCCTAGCATCCAAAATAACTAGGTTAGACATATAATTCGTCCAATTCGGGCCCGGGCCGAAATCGGACCGATGACATGCAAAACGAGGTAAATCTTAGCCGTCCGATTTCGTTTTTCGTGCAGGTCACCAAACAGAATCAATATATATATATCAAACTTCTTCATTTTCTGCGTACATTTCAAAAATGATATTAAAAATACAATCCAACGGCCGAATCAAAAAGTCAAACCTTAAACTCAAATAACTCAAAAATGGCAACTTTCAAACCGGATAGTATGGGATCGTGAAATATATACTTTGATGATCCTTGCAACGAGACGAATCTAACGAGCCCAGTTTGAGGTCAAATAGTGGCCGGAATGCTTGCCGGAGTCGAAAATGTCCACGGATTCTCGAGCTTGTCGTCGGCGTTCTTGCGGCTACGGCGACCGGAGGAGCTTGGCAGCATACTGTGGGCGTCGAGGCGGAGCCGCGCAGGTGCTTCCCGTGGCCGGAGTTGCCGTATGGGGGGACTAGTGCTGGCGGCCGAAACAAGAGGGAGCAAAGGGAGAGAGATGCCGTCGGGGGGAGGGAAAGAGAGAAGAGAGAGAGAGAAAACTAAAGGGTCACATGGCCCTTTAATGGGAACTGTGTAATTTTTAAAAAAATTGCACAATAATCCTTTATTTTTCAAAATTCTCTCACTTTAGTCCCTCAAAATAGTGCAAATTAGTCCTCCAATTAAATAATCTAAAAATCATTAAAATGACCAAATTACCCCTTGAAAATCTGGGGTTTTACAAAAATATTTTTGCAATATGCTAGTTGTTGCCTTTGGAATTTCAATCACACTTTTTTTTAATAACACTTCATTTATAATAGTTAATGATTTTGGTTAAAATCTCCGTTATACTAAAGAGATAAATATAATAACTATCAAGTTTATTCTTGTACTAAAGGGACAAAGATAATAATTGATTCAAAAAAAAAAAAATGAGAGGGATAAAGATAGTATTTGATATCATGCATGATGTCATTTACAGATAATTTTCTTCTTCTTTCTAAGTATATCCAAAGTATTCATGCATCTATATATATGTATATGTTTTAAATTTCTTTCTCTTTCAATTTCTTTTAGATATTTCCATGCAATTAAAGGAAAACATTTATAGTATGTACCATTTAAAGCATTTCTTTCTCTACTTAATACATACTTAATACATCATCAGAATAATATATAAACATCCGTTTGGAGGAACAAATTAAACCCTAATACCCCAAATCCCAGTTGATTAAACTTTGCCATACCAAACAAAAAAAAAATATGAATACTAGTACCCCTTTCAGCCCTATGCATCATGTACTAGGGCTTCAACTAGTACTTTTTGTATTCTTCATGTTCCTGATGACAGCCACAAATGTAGGAGGAGGAGGTTTCTTTCAGCCAAAGACACACGTAAGTATCACAAACGATCTGTCGCCTGAGACAAATCTCACCATCCATTGCAAGTCAAAGGACGACGACCTCGGCACCCATGACATCGGTCCTGGCGACAAATATGAAATCGTTTTCTATCCCAACTTCATTGGAAACACTCTCTATTTCTGTGGCGTGCAAACGTACTCGGGTCCGGTCAAGTACTTTGACATATATCACAGCTCTAGGGAGAACAAGATTTGCCTGAAATGCAAGTTTTATGACTGGCGGCTAAGAAATGGACGCCCTTGTATGTTGAATCCGAAGACCAACCAGTTTGATATTTGCTATGACTGGAACTAAAAAAGAGAAATTAGTTACTTAGAGGTAGATCTTAATAAATAATAACAATTTTGATCAATAATGCATCAACTATTCATTAAATGTTGTTATTCTGATTGAAATATATAGTTGAAGTCTGTCGTTGGAAATATTAAGGCCAATTTTCTTTTCTTTTTTTTTTGTTTCGTTGAAGTCGTCATTTTTCCTTGACTGATTGACCAAGTTAGTTTTGCAATTTAGTTCATTGAGAATTGTTCGGCTTATACCACTTTTGTTTAAAAGAAAAAATAAATAAATATGACATTGTTGAAATAAGAAGAGTTTTGAGGTAATTTAAAAAAAAAAATACTATATGTCCCAAAAAAAAAAAAAAGAATACCTTCACAACCCAGATTAAACTCTCACATTCGGGGGGAGGGGGAGGGAAACGAATAAAAATGAATACTAGTACTCCCCAATATATATCCTAATCATCATATCCTCAGACTAGAACTTTTTGTAAGAAAATAATAATATGCAATATAAAAGATTACAAACCAATATAATACACTTTTATAATAAACTTTAAGACAGATATAAGGTTACCAAAATTTTGCTCCAAACTTCAATAGATTCAAAAATCCTATAAAATAAAACTATGTTAATAGCCTGTGTATCACACAGAGTCCTTAAAACTGATTCGCTCCTTCTGGTAGAATGTTTGAGAATTTTGTGAGCGTTAATTTCCCATGATACAATGACAAGGAATAGCAAGTAAAGCACCAACATCTCCACTCTACAAACTGGAAACTTTTAGAACTCTATTCACTTGAGGATTTCTAGAACTAGAATATCTAAAATACTAGAACTAGAAACTAATTGCTTAAATACTCAAAGAAAACTAAACTACTAAGAAGAGAATAAGAGAGAGTGAAAGAAGCTGAGAGCTTTTGGTACGTGGAAAAGAGGTAGAGAGGATCTACTTATATAGTAGGTGAAAAGAGAGGTTACAAAAATTAACATGAATGCTCCGTAAAGCCAATAAAGTGGTTGTTACTCACCAGCCAATACTTCATCCCTTGTTAGCAAAAATTGAACGTTTTTATTCAATTAAAATGGCAGTTTCTGAACCAACAATCATGCCTTTTATTGTTATGTTTTTTTTAATTTCAAACATTCCTCTGGAAGCAAGCAAAATGCCATGCCTTTTACTGCTATGTTTTTTTCAATTTCAAACATTCCTCTAGAAGCAAGCAAAATGGAAAAAATAGAGATAAATAAATAAACCTGGCCACAGCAAAAGATTGGCTTTACAAAAGTCTAATATTTCAGGCCGATATTCATGTTCATAGGTGCTGGCACACACGAGCCCATGCAAACCAGGGCCCAAGCCCAGATGATTTGCACCCCTCCTACGCGCATCTGAGAGAGCATCTTGGCTATACATAGTTACACCCATAAAAAATGTAACTCTATATAAAGCACAAATTTAAGAGATTCCCAACCAATGTGGGACAAGCTTTCCAATACCAATAAGCATGTTTTGAGCATCAATTTCTCATTCACCTAAGCTCCAATTTGGACACATAAAATATCAATTTAATCTACTCATAGAGTATAACAAGATTATGCTAAGACCTTGCACGTACACAAAGCAGTTCCTACTCTAATTCATGCTCCAAATTGGCTAATGAAAATAGAATTACAACTTTAATTTGTGCTTTACTATACACATGAGCTCTCAAGCTCATTTAAGCCCAAATTACCATTTCAATAAATGGTCCATTTTCTAACACTTTTTGTATTATTTGTGCTCTCGATAGCCACAAATGTAACTGAAGCTGGTTTGTTGTATCCAAAGACACAGGTAAGCGTCACCAACCATCTACAGCCCGATCTGAATCTCACCGCCCATTGCAAGTCGAAGGATGATGACCTCGGCGTCCAGGTCATCCCATATGGCAAAAAGTACACGTTCACTTTCCGGCCGAGCTTCTGGGGAAACACTTTCTTCTTCCGGGGCATGCGGTGGAATTTCAGTGAACTTAAGTACTTTGACATACACGATAGCCCAAGGGATAACAAGATATGTGATAAATGCAAGCACTATGACTGGATCATAAGAGCTGCAGGTCCTTGTATGCTCAATTCCGACACTAACAGTTTTGATGCTTGCTATGAGTGGAACAAAGATGAGAAAAGTACCTAAAGAACAAAAATAATCATGATGATCATGATCGCTATTTGTTGTGTTAATGGCCGTTGATATTGTCAACTTAATAAAGTGAAAATTTTGAATTATGTCTCTTAGTTAATTATTTGTTTATTTTGTTCTCTGAATGTATCTCTCAACTAGCAATTCTACACCTTAATTACAGATGTGGAATATATATAATTTGAATTTTGTCGTTGACATATTATGACGAGTTATGTTTTTTTTTTTTTTTCATTCTTCTTTCATAAATATGTCGTCATAATTGGATCATATTGGTACGGTCTAATTAAGTTGAGTACAAACGTGCTTTCATAAAGTATTTGGTATGGTATATTTTTCAGTCGTGTCTTGCTACGTTAGTTTAAAATACTAAATTATTGGCTTAGCGTGGCCCATTAAGTATTGTGCTTTGCCAAATTTTTGTGTCGTGTTTACGTGCTAGTCCATCTAGCCAAATAGGCAATTTAATTAGAAATTTTGCTAAATGTTAATGTCACTTTATGAAAAAAATTTCCCTAATTATTCAACTGTATATAAAATAATTGTGAACAACTTGTATGAAAATAATGATGAATAATTTGTATTTTGAAAGTATTCATGCATATATATATATATGTGTGTGCGCGTTTTAAATTTCTCTCTTTTTTCAATTCTCTGATACCAAAACTATTTCTCATTCGTCCTTTATTACCTAATATATATATATATATATCTGCTTTGCAATTTCTTTAAGACATTTCCACATAATTAAAGGGGCAAAAAAAAATTCCAATATTGTATATACCATTTAAAGCGTTTCTTTTCTTACTTATTAATACATCACCGGAATTATATATTAATATTTGTCTAGAGGAACAAAGTAAAACATAATATCCCCAAATCCCAGTTGATTCACTTTCCTATACAAGCACACCCACCCACACCCCCCCTCCAAAAAAAAAAAGGAAGAAAAAGGATGAATACTAGTACTCCTTTAGACCTTATGCATCATGTACAAGGACTTCAACTAGTACTTTTTGTGTTCTTTATGTTCCTGATGATTGCGACAAATGTGAGAGTAGGTGGTTTTTTTCAGCCAAAGACAAGCGTAAGTATCACAAAAACGATCTGTCGCCTGAGACGAATCATTACCATCCATTGCAAGTCGAAGGACGACGACCTTGGCACACTTGACATCGATACTGGAAACAAATATGAAATCGTTTTCTATCACGACTTCGTTGAAACCACCCTCTACTTGTGTGGCGTGCAAACGTACTCGGGTCCGGTCAAGTACTTTGACATATATCGTAGCTCTAAGGAGGACAAGAATTGCCTGAAATGCAAGTTTTTATTGTTAGACATATATAATGGATTGTTAAACCAAATATAATCCTAGGACCTATCATGCAAAATTGTCAGAAAAAGATTTGTTAAGAGAAACCCATGACTAATCTGAATCCCTTGTCTTCTACAGTAAAGGATGAGATCACGTAAGCAGAAGCAATTAATTGATTAGAGCCTGAGGGTAGAAGGTCTTCCACAGCCAGAATACTCTATGTATACTCAATGGGGACTCTCTCTATTGATAGAGATAAAGGAGAAGAGCACACGTTCTATTTGGCTTGGGAACCAAAACTCTGTAGTTATGTCTTTATATATTAGTCACCAATAGAGACCTCACCAATTCTTATTGGACTAGGATTAGGTAACCACACATTACAGAATCCACACTTAATAGGCAATTTCCTGAGCCCAAAATTAGATCACTTGATTAGCCCCACTTAATTAGACAGCCCTAATATTATATAATTATTATAAAATCCCATAGCCCACGATATTAATTAACGTGTAACCTAACAATCTCTCACTTGAGCTATATGGATTTTCCTGAGACAATTATTATCGAAAATTTGAGTGCGCACTTTATTGCTGTCTGTTAAGAAATTACCCTTTAAGACAATCTGAACCATCTTGTATATTAACATGAAACCAAAGTGGCCTTCATTGCACTTAGGTAGGCAACTAAACCCATTAATGATTACCAAATCAATACACGCAATGACACAGATCAAGTATGGATGTTTGGCATGGAAATTATACGAAAAGTGATCTTACATGCCTATTTCCATTTGGTCCTACTTTAAACTGAAATGAGATCAACTTTAGTCTTTCCTCTTAATGCATTACCTCAAACTTTATGCTTAAACTGCAGTAGGAAAGATAATAATATGATAAATATCATATTTGAATTCAGAGTTTACAAAAAAAAAATCCATCGACTATATTCTGCAGAAATTAAACAAGGAATAAGTATCACTAATGAACATTTGGACCAAACTAAAAACTCCCACAGAAACTGCACATCTTTAAAATACAATACCATTATGAGTAATATGCTCATGAAAGCACTTTAGGTAATAAAAATTTAGTGGTGACCACTATCATGGAGTTTGTACTTGCATGTTCCTTAGACACTTGTTAACTCTGAATACTTTATTTTAACAACAGATAACTTAAAGTCTATATGCCTTGACTTCAAGAGATTCTGTTATTATTGGAACACATCAGTACGGCTTAATTATCACAATAATTCCTTAGTGGTCTTTTAAAACCATCAATCATAGCTTGTAGCCTGGTGATATAGTTCCGCAATTATATTCCCTAAATTGATACCTTATAACAAGATATATATACTTTGCTCTGTAGTGAAAAAGCTGTGAGTGTTTATTTAACACTCTTCCAAATAGCTCCTCCATTTAGCAAATATATATAACCAGAAGTGGATCTTTAACTTTATAGGCATCCAACAAAATCAGAATCGGAATACCCAATGATCTCTGAAATTTCTCCAATTTCTAATAAGTGAGCACATAAACTAATGTTCTCTTTAAATTCTGCATAATCCATTTAGCTGCTACTTAATGATCCACATGAAGGTTATTAATATCTGCCTAATAATCCTGAATATACATAAGATTCCCTACTGCCAATGCATAAGAGAATTTATGTATTTCCTTAATTTCAATATCATTATGGGCACTGATTGAGACTGTATTTATCACCCTTAGCCAATGGGCATATCTCCTAAAACATAATTCTTATCGGTATAGATCTTTTGTGATATTCTAAAAGATACATCAGGAATGATCTCAATGTATCTGTTTTCCTTAGTACAAAAGAGATGTCCCCAAGATCTTTCACATCAATATCCTTCGATAGAAATTTCTTTGTTTCGTACAACAAGCCTATATCATTGCTAGCCAAAAGTATATCATTAACATACAAAATCAGGAAGATAAACTTGCTCCCACTGAACTTGTGATATAGAAGACTATCAACTAAATTTTCCTCAAAACCAAACGAGAAAATAACTAGATGGAATCTATAATATCTTAATGGGAAATTAGTAGTCTTTAAATTCACCTAATGTAACTCCAGAATATGATGAGCTACTAGTGCCAGAATTATCCTGAAGGAATCTTTCATTAAAACTGGAAAGAAAGCCTCTTTATAAATAATGCCTTCCTTCAGAGTGAAACCATTAGAATTAGACGAACCTAAATATCGACAAGATCTTAAACGTTATTGTCCTTCATGGATTTCATCTCATACTTTATGGCGTCAATTCACTTTGAGAGTTAGAACATTGTTTTAGCTTGAGTGAAAATAATTAGATCATTTTCTACTCCCATATCAAACACATGTTCTAGTGGATTTTCTTCATAGCACTTTCTCTTGAGGTTGTTGAGTTTGCTTATTTAGAAGTTGCTGAATGTTGTCTTGATCTGAATTTGTATCTTGAATAATGTCAGGTATAGAAGCATGAAACCTGAACATTTTCAATTGCAACTGAAGGAAGAGAAATGAATTCCTCCTCAAAGACAATATTCTTAACATTTTCTCCCCCCAAACTTAACATCCTCACGGAATTTATATTTTCTCATTTTGAAAAGGATTTATAAGAGGTATCATAAAATGAATCCTCTTAACTTTTCAAATTACCGAATGAAATAGTAGCTAAAATTCTTAAGTCCAATCACTTTCTATATGGCCTGTATGGCCTAACCTTAATTGGACAACCCCAGACATACAAGTACCTAAGGCTAGGCTTTTTGCCCGTCCATAGCGCATATGGGGTTTTAGCTACATCTTTAGTGGAAGCTTTGTTTGGTATGTATACTACAGTTCTTAGGTTTCTTTCCTAGAGTGATTTTAGGTAAAGAAGAATGATTAAACACACTTTTTACCATGTCCTTAAGTTTGCTTTATTATCACTAAACAATACTATTTATACTAGGTTTCTCCGGTATTTCGTATTGTCGCGGACGATTCTGTATGTCTTTAGGAACTGAGTGAAGGGCTCTGGACTTTGTTAACTTTATCCGTCTTACCTACTATAGTATGCACTATGATTAGATTTGACAGCTTTAATTTCCTAGCTCAGTTGAATTTCAACTTAGGCATTGAAAAAAAAAAAAAACTTAGACACATCCAGAAATTGAGACTTCTCATGAACCAAAATAGGTACCCTTAATGAGAATAATTATCTATGAATATAATGTAATACTGTTAGCCATTCCAGATAACTGTATGGAATGGTCTGCATGTATCAGTATAAATTAGCTCTAAGACATCAAAACTCTTGTTGATACCTACTTTCTTTATGTTTGTCTGTATTCCTTAATGTACTTAACACAGATTTTAAAGTCTGTTAAGTTATGTAGGTTAAGAATTTCATCTGACACAATGCTATTAATTCTCCATTAAGATATATATCAAAAAAAGACTTGTGTCATACCATAGAGAAATTCTTTTAATTGACTTGTACTTTTGTACCATATTTCTTAATATGCAAGATTAACTTGATGAGGCAATTATTTTAAATTTATAAAGATTGTCAATTGAAGAACTAGTAGCAAGAAATTTGAATCTTGAAAGAAACTAAATTTAACTATTTCCTAATGAACAAGGATGACTATATTTGTTCAAGTCAGAAATAGAATACTTTAAAAGTCTCTTCCAAACCCAAAATTTAACCAGTTTCTAATTATAGTCTAAATAACCTTATATAGCCTCCACTGAAGTAGTGTTGCCATTGCCCAAATAGATAAATCTTTTATCATCAATTTGTAACTGGCTTCACAAATAATCTTGCATGAACACATTTATGTGAATAATAGGATCTGTATCTATTCACTAAGTGCATTTGGGTACAAAAACTAAATTAACTTTATGACAAACAAAATTAAGAAGCATACCCTTCTTTATACACTAAAAGGAATGATTGAGACAATCAACCTTATACATCCAGCTTTTTTTGCAAAAGAAACATACAAATTCCTTATGTTGTTTCCTTTTGCACTTTATGCTGTAAAGACATAACTGCAGCTTCCTTATTTTTATTCCTTTTCCTTATCTTATCTTATTTTGAGAAGTACACGCTAAGTGAGCACTTTCAATCATTTCTCGCTTCAACCTATCTTTTTCTTGCATTCTATAAGAAATGATCTCAAAAAGAGATCATTTGTACTTAAGGGTGTTGTAACTTTGCTTAACTAATTTGTGCAAGAAGAGAGATAGAGACCGAATGCACGAGCAAGTCTTTCAACTACTCTAACTTAAGTGCCTTTAGTTTGGAAGCGAGATTAGACATCTCCATAATGTACTCCCTTATGTTCCCTTAATCTTTATACTGAATTGAAACGAGATTCCAAAAAAAAAAATGGTACTCATATCGACCTTTTTATTTTCAATAAAACGATCCGTAATTGCTTTTAGGAACTACTTAGCGTTTACCTCCTCAGGTGTAGTGCCCCTTATGGTTTCTGTAATAGAGTGTTGCATGGCCATGAGACTTATGCAATTAGAATGAATTTACTACTCAAAATTCTTCTTTACCAACTAAAGAACTTTAAACTGTAAGAGCAGCACGTTATCTTGTCCGGAGCACAAGGTTAAGACCAATGCAACTGAGCACATTGTGCTCATTCCATTTCTTAAGGTTTGTGTTATTAAACACAAATATTAGACTTAATATTGGCAGATATATTTTAAACAGAAACTGAATAGAGAACAAAAAACAGAAAAAAATAATAGCCTACATTAAAAATATGTCATAAACTAAGCATACAAAATAATAACATACTAGCATGACATACATCAAATAAACATATAAAGTGGGCTTCCATCACAAGATACCCAAAACAACATCAATAAGCCTTCCTTTGGGCCGTCTTATTAACTTGTAAGTGGTACTCTTCAGTGCAGTAATCAAATATTGACAGTAAATCCTATCACACAGTAAATCTTCCTTTGGGCTGATTTGCTGTCCTCATGTAAACTTAATAACCATAACATGTCTATTACCGCAGGTGTACTCATTATTCGGCCAAATAATCACCTTCCTTTGGGTCGGTAATTATTGGCATGAACAATAAACACAAAATCATTCAAATATTTCAAAATAAATAAATTTATACAATAGAAATTACTTTGGCAACATGTTGTTTCAACTCATCTATTTCAAAATATTTAAACAAATAGTACAAAGAAAATAATAACCAAAGTGTCCAGAATATTAAACTGAAAATTTCAATGCACAAATACTAATGGATGACTGACTGAGTTTTAAGTACTTCTATCAACTCTTAAAGCCAAATAGAATTTTCAACGGATAAAGTGTGGGTCGTACTGAAGCTGAGTTGAGAAAACAAAACTGATTGGTTAAATTTTAGGTTGGAACTCCTTGAATTGAGTCGAAAATGACTCAATTCTACCCAAAACCGAGACCGTGTACCTCAATTAGGTCAAAAAACAACCTAAAAAAAAAAAAATTTCTAAACCGCAGCGCTACCTTGATGAATGATGGCGCTGCAGCGCCACGCGACCGCAGCTTAAGTCTGGCACTGCGGCGCCAATTGTTGGCGTCGCAGCATCAGCTTCCTGTTCTGGGCACCGCAGTGCCACCAATGTGGCGCCGCAGCATCAGACTTCAGCCTTAGTGTTAATTACCTGATTTTAAAATTAGGTAACTGAAACTTAATGCGATTTTTTGCCCTAATCTACAGACTTTATGACCCAAAACTCAGAATTCAACCCTCAAATACTCAATATCTCAACAAAATCATGAAAAATTCATCAATCATACATGTTATATCTAAACCCTAGAAAGCCAAATAGGTAAAGATATCACAAAATAGAGATATGCATGATTATCCTAAGCAATTTAACATGATTTCCTGCCCCTGATACCACTTGTTAGATATACATAATGGATTGTTAAACCAAATACAATCCTAGGATCTATCATGCCAAATTGTCAGGAAAAGATTTGTTGAGAGAAACCCGTGACTAACCTGAATCCATTGTCTTCTACAACAAAGGATGAGATCACGTAAGCGGAAGCAATTAACTGATTAGAGCCTGAGGGTAGAAGGTCTTCCACAGCCAGAATACTCTATGTATGCTCAATGGGAACTCTCTCTATTGATGGAGATAGAGGAGAAAAGCACCATTCTATTTAGCTTGGGGACCAAAACCCTATAGTTATGTCTTTATATACTAGTCACCAATAGAGACCCCATCAATCCTTATTGGACTAGGATTAGGTAACCACACATTACAGAGTCTACACTTAATAGGTAATTTCCTGAGTCCAAAATTAGATCACTTGATTGGCCCCACTTAATTAGACAGCTCTAATATTATATAATTATTATAAAATCTCATAACCCACAATATTAAGTTAACGTGTAACCTAACATTTATGACTGGAGGCTAAGAAATGGACACCCTGGTATGTTGAATCGGAAGACCAACCAGTTTGATATTTGCTATGACTGGAACAAAAGATGAGAAGTAAATTAGTTACATAGAGGTAGACAATAACAATTTTCAATAATGTATCAACTATTCGTTAAATATTGTTATCTGTCTAGTTATATATATTATGGTTGGAAATTGAAATATATAGTTGAAATCTTTCGTTGGAAATATTGTGGCCAATTAATTTTTCCTTTTTTTTTTTCCCGTTGAAGTCAACTTTTTTCCTTGACTGACTGAACAAGTTAGTTTGGCTTGGCAATTTCGTTTAGGCAAAATACGTTTGCCTATACCAGTTTTTTTAAAAAAATAAAAAATAAATAAATGTTACACTGTTCAGATAAAGAAGAGTTTGGAGGGTTTAATAGGAAAGTTGAACCTCGAAGAAATCGTGACTACAGCAAATTCTTTTGTTTTTCCTTGAATCAATATAATACAAATGTCAGAATATAAGTAGACTATAGATGAGTACTAATTAAACTATCAAGTTGCAAATTTGAGTAGATATTATCGATCGACGTCATAGCTAGGGATAGTTAATGCCAAAAAAAATAATGAAATATAAATAAATAAAATAAAAGTGAGTTTTAGAACAAGGGTTTGCGCGTGATTCCAAGTAGTAATAATAATAATAATAATAATAATAATAATAATAATAATAATAATAATAATAATAATAATAAATTTACCCCAAAAAAAAAATTCATCGATATAGGGTGTTCAATGTATCTTCCTAATCAACGTGTTAAAAAATAACCTAAGGGATAACTGCAAAAAAGTATCCTCAAGTTTGAGTGTTCTACAATCTAAACCCTGAAGTTTAGATTCTACAAAATAATACATTGAGATTACAAATTTCTGAAAATTAATACCTTGGACAGACTTTTTGACCAATTTTAGGAACGAAAAAACAATAATATTCTCCATTAAAACTAGATTAATATTTATTATTCATTTTAATTTTGAGGATATTATTATATTTTATCAGTTAAGAATATTCAAAAAGTCAATCCAGGGTATTAATTTTCAGAAATTCTTAATCTCAGGGTATTATTTTGCAGAGCTCAAATTTCAGGGTTTAAATTGCAGAAAACTCAAACTTCAGAGTATTTTTTTGTAATTATCCCATAACATAATCCCATTGTATTTCAAATATGCGGTGGGGTGCTATTAAATTAGAAATGAACTTTATTTGTTATTAAAAAAAAGTAACAAACATAGACATATGTTATAAATTAAAGAGTAATAATAATAACATACAAGATTTACACGTAACAGTTACATTAATGATATGGCATTTTTTTAATCACCTATGTTTTAAATATATAGGACAATAACATGTGTACATGAGTGATTAATTTAAAACTACGCCACGTCTTACTTTATTAAAAAAAATAAAAAAAAATATTATGCCACGTCATTGGATATAAATATTTTTTATCCTTAATTTATGGATGCGATATGATTAATGCAATTTAAGAAAATATCAAATCACACTATATATAATGCCATTTCGTAACACTTTTGTTTTTTATTTTTTTAAACACAAAAGCAAAAGTACTTTTTCTTGTTTTGTTTTTTGAATTTCAAAAATAAAAATATATTTGGTAATAATAAAAATAAAAACATGTTTGATAACTAGTACTTTTTATTTTAAAAGTAAAAATAAAAAGAGAAAAAAGTAAGGGGAAAAGAGAAGAGAGAATGAGGAGAGAAAGAAAAAGTGGTATTCATCCAAATAAATTTTAACGGTGGTATTTATCGAAATAATGCACAACATAGCGTGGTCTGATTGGGCGGATTCCCCTTTAAGTGGAGTTTTAAACACCCCTAATTCCAAATTTGAAGGTAGTTTTCCATTATTACACGTTTCTCCATTTTTTATCAATCTATTCTTCATATTCCTATGTATATACTTTAAGCTAATCTGTCATTTTTATGTCTCATCATGTTTTAGTGCATATATATATATATATATGGGTACCAATCTAGTAGGTTTTTTTTTTTTTTTTACATATCCAAGATATTGTTTTGTCCAATTAAAATGCATCACACGCGTCTTTTTATAGTAAAAATTAGAGAGAAAAAAAGTATTAAATAATGAGTTTTTTTTTTAACCTCCCAAGTTATAGTAGCTGTTAAATTATGATCTAACGGCTAAAAAAAAATATCTATAAATAGGTAAAATAAAGATACCTATTAGATTGGCGACCTATATATATATATATAGGGTACCAATCCAGTAGGTATTTTTTTTTTTTTAACCTATGCGTAGGTATCAATTGGGCCAATGAAAAATTTTTTTGCACATTTTTTTATATTAAAAAGTAGGAGAAAGAAAAAGCATTAATGATACACGTCTTTTCATATATCTCATTTTAGCCGTTAGATCATTGTTAGATGAGATCCAACGGCTAGGAAAAAAATACCTACACATAGGTAAAAAAAAAAAATACCTACCGGATTGGCAACCATATATATATATATATATATTTGGTGCAAAAATATAATGTTAGCGGTATTACTCAGATAATAAAATTATAATATTATAAATTTAACTTGATTGATAACCACATTGATTAAGGTTTAAGGTTTTAGTTTTTTTTTTTTTTCTAAATAAAACTGCTGCAAAATTAATACTAATTGTATGAGAAAGGCCCAACATTAATTTTGCAACATTTCATATTTCTCCTTTTTTTTATCAGCGTATTAATGAAATTCCTAAATATGCTTTAAATTTATTTCTCTTTCAGTTGCTCTGACCAAAACTTTTATATTTTTCATTATTACTAGTCCTTGAATCTTATCTCTTCCACAAACCACATTAAATTGTCTCAGGTAGCAGCCAAAATGTCTCTAACGACATATTTTATATTTTGTTAAAATATTAAAACATTTCTACTAATGAAATTAAGACTGATTCATTGCCATATATGAGATAGATTCAAACAATATTCATATACTATTAATTTAGAGAATTTCATTTCTCAACTTAGATTTTTGTATATATATATATATATATATATAATACATTACCATTCACCTCAACCATATACATAAACTTCAGCCTGCAATCACAAAGGATCTAAGCACTAAAACCTCCACAACCCAAGTTAAATTTTATCTTGTATATACCAAAACAAACAAAACAAAAATGAATACTACTAGCACTCTTTTGACTCCATCAAACGTTAGATATCATGCTCTAGCACTTGTGTTCCTTATTTTGTACCTCACAAGCCAAATCAACATTAGCGAAGCAGGATTTATGATTCCGATTGCACATGTATGCATCATCAACGATCTGCGAGACGGGATGAATCTGACCACACATTGCAAGTCCAAGAACGACGACCTCGGGGTCCACTTCCTCCCCTTTGGCGGAAATTTCACCTTCAGTTTCCGGCCGGGCTTTTGGGGGACCACTCTCTTCTACTGTAGCATGGAATGGAAGCTCAGTACGCTCAAGTACTTTGACATATATGATCAAATTAGAGATAACAAGAAATGCCACTATTGCAAGCATTATGATTGGAAAATCAAAGCTGAGGGCCCTTGTATGTTCAATAAAAAGACTAACAAGTTCGATATTTGCTATGAGTGGAACAAAGATTAGAAATTTATCCTAAGTCCAATAATCGTGATGATATATATCATGATAATAAATATATATATATATATAGATATATATGTCGACGTTTGTTTTATGGTTGAATTTGATGCAAGAATAAATTAGTAATTATTGGTAGTTTTAATATGTATATCATATGTTTGCTTCGAAGTAATCGGTCGAAATTATAATCGTATGGCCAATTTTCATTTCTCTTTTTTTTTCATAATTTAATTTGATAAGAATCCTGACGAGAAATCCCAGAGCGACTATGTAATTAATCTTTTGTTCAATTTAATTTTTGCAGAAATCTCTTGGCCGTTTCAAGTGTCAAAAAGTAATAAAGAGATGAAAGCCTATCTCTATATGCTAGTACGTGTGTCGAGAATAACCTACATGCATGGATTTTTTTCTCCGTTTTAGTTTTTGAAGGATATCTTCTCTTTTATTGCAAGGGTTAATGGCACAAATGGTCATGAACTATCAATTTGGTCCCTAAAATTGTAATTTTAGTAATGAAGCTCTTGAATTTTCCCATTTTGCATAATTTAGTCCTCAAATTATCTAAATCCCAGTATGTTGTTAAACTGTGATAACATTTGAAAGGACATTTAAGAGAAAATAAACTGAACAAAAGAATTTGGAGATAATGAAAGATGTATTATTTACAATTTTAGGATTATTAGAGTTATAAATTTGGGGAAAAAAATCCATAATTATTTCTTTCTATGTTCAAAATTCTCAAATTATCTCTAAAATACACTTTCAAATTTTACTATGTACTCCTAATCACGTGTGTTTTCAATAAAGAAATTTAATAATATGTTACAATTTAGCTAGTTCAAGGATTAAATTATACAAATTAAAAAAATTCAAAGACTTAATTATTAAAATTCAAATTATAGAGATCAAATTATCTCAAATTGGATAATTTAGGACCATTTGTGCCATAAACCCTCTTTTTAGGGAAATTTTTTAATATGCTTTAAGGCTTTCTTTTTCGCTAAAGCTCTCAAGCTATGATTTTACAGTTTTGACTAAATGTATTTAACATATACGTACATCTATAATTAATAGTTTCTGGAATTATTGGTCATTTCCATGTCCCTTGTTACAAAAAAAAATTAAATAAATAAATCACAAAAGGTCTAACCGCTAACCTTTTTGTTTAATTCCGAATAGCTTCGTTTTAGGAATTGATTTCTAAAATAATAGCTCAAGTACACATATATAGGTACATTTTTTTTTCGGTAACCCAGGAATATATAAATTGTTTTTACTTCAATGAAAATATCTAGCGAAAAGATGTATCAGAGTAAAATCTCAATCATCGCAATATCCTTCCTCTGCTAAGCAAACTCTCAGCCAAAAATTTCATTATAGAAAAGGAAAATTACGTTGGTTACAAAAAGAAAAAACAACCGAACAAGGGAGGGAAAAAAAAAACAACTATTGCGCTGCATGTGTAAATTAAATAATATGTACTATGTTTATGTATTGCTTATAATACATATGCACATAAACATGTTTATATAAATCTATTATTTAGAACATAATATGAACATTTTTTTGTGGTTTATGAAAGTACAGCCCTTTACACAAAATGTCCCAAGCTAAAGGTCTTCTCCTCGACCAATTAACTAAAGATAATATTAACTAACCAAATTTTTAACACTAACACATATAATAAATAAGTTGTTGAATGGTAAATAGTATTAAATTTATTTATAGTAAATTTCAATATACCAATTGAATGGCGAAAACTCACTTGTCATATATGTTCGTACAAAATTTTTGATAAACTAGTTAGAATACCTAATATTACCAATTAAAAAAACAAATTCGGCAAAAGAGCAAGCAATAAAATCAAATAATCTTATCATAAAAAAAATTTTAAAGTTCTTGAAAACACTCTTACATAATCCATTCATTTGCACAAAGAAAGGAAAAAAAAAAAAGAAATATCAAAATTTCGAGAAATCATTACTGTCAACAATTCAGCGCTGGCATTGTTTACTTGGAAATAAAATATCTTTAAATGCTTTAAAAAGTATTTCTTTTGATTGAGGAGTACTATGGATTTAAACTCCAGATCCTCATTCTAGAAACAAATGGGCAAGCACGGTGCCATGTAGAGGCCAGTGAGTGCTTAAGCTCCCACTGAGAAATTGAAAATCTTTTTAAATGAATATATATTACTCTTAAAAAAATGAAAATAGAAAAACAAAAAACATGGGAATATTACTATAAGCCCTCACCCAAAAATTAAAATTGTAAGCCTGTCAATTCTATAACTAACTCGCACATTAGTTTTTTTTTTTCCCTAAGTTTTTTTTTAAATTATAAACTAGCTTGATTTTACTTAAGAAAATTGAAAATGCCGAAAAGCCAATTTCAGATGAGCATTACTCTCACTTCAAGATTCAAGTTACTTCAATTTTATTAAAAGTCCTGAATAGGATAGAAAGAAAAAAATAATAAGATTTTATATTCTCCATATATTTTCTTGTATCCAGCTCTCTGGACTGGATAGCATTGATGATCTTTCAAAGAAAATCATTTATACAAGAAAATATATATATATGGGTTCGAAAGATCATTTATACAAGAAAATATATATATATAGGTGATGTTTCAATGGAGATTTTTGTTTTTGCTCCATGGATGGGTAAAATTATCAAGTTAAATATGACCTACAATAGCAAGTAATTTCATCTATTTTTGATCAATTAATGTTTTATTCAATTATTTTTTTTTATTTATTTTTTTTCTTTTTTTGATTTTAACTTATAAGTTTAATTTTTTAAATTTCATTTAATTTGAACATATTATGCTACTAACATGAATAAATAATTTTTTTGATACTAATATGAATAAGTAATTTTTTTGAGAATATAAATAATATTAATTTTGTTTTTATATGAGATGTAACGTTAGTTTTTTTTTTTTAATGAAAGGGAATATTAGTTTTGAAATTATAAAAAAGAAAGAATGTTTTTTTAAGAAAAAATTTTGATAAAAAATTAGTATTTAATAGTTTTATATTAACGGTTAGTTGTCTTTTTTAAGAATATATACATAACATTGGTTCTTTTTTTTTTAGGGGATATATAATGTTAGTTTTGAAATTATAAAAAATGACTCATTTTTTAATGAAAAATTTAATATATATACAATTAGTTCTTTAGAAAAAAAAAATATCTAGATATATATAGTTACTTGTTTTTCTATTTATTTTTTAATATAAAAATAAACAATAGAATAAAAAAAAAAACAATGAAAAAGGGATTGGAAAAAAAAAATTCCAACTCATAGGTCACATATAGATTACTAATTTTTTAAGTCATAAATATTTAATTAGATTTTTATTTTTTGATAAAATTACTAATATCATTATAACCATCAGATTAAAATCCAATGGTCCAAATAAAAGTACCCATCAATGGAGAAAAAACAAAAATCTCCATTAAAACATGACCCTATATATATATATATATATTAATTTATTGATTTATGATATGCATTCTATTACTTGATACAGCTGTTGTGGATATGACTATTTTTCTTCCACGAATTTTGTTGAAAAGCACTTTGCAATTCAATAGGTAATTAATGAATAAATAACAATTTACTCGTGTATATTGAAAGAGGCTATCTTTAATAGTCGAGACTTATACTATCTAATAGTTATTAATTTCTTTTTTTTCCTTTTTTTTTTTAGAATGTAAGCCCCACAGAGGAAAAATCTTGGCTCCATCCTTCCGAATAAGGTCAGGCCTTGACGATCGTGAGACTTAATTTGCTTCTATACATAGCAGATACGATTTTTTTAATATATGATCAATACCATGCATTTAGTTAGTCCATATTCAAGCAATTTCATCAAAAGTACGTAATCTGGTAAATTAAACATGACGATCGTGAGACTTAATTTGCTTCTATACATAGCAGATACGATTTTCAAATATATGATCAATACCATGCATTTAGTTAATGCATATTCAAGCAATTTCATCAAAAGTAATCTGGTAAATGACGAGTACACATATATAATAGAATTAACTTTGTTAATATATACAGCAGGTATATACTATATATATATGGGCCATAATCCAGTTGGGATTTTTTTTCCCCCCCCTATTTATAGGTAGTACAAACTACCTCCATTTACATTTATACACATTCTCACTGTTCTCTACTACCAAACACCAAAAAGAAAAGTCATGAGTAACATTACTCTGCAAACTATGATGCTTCTTCTTGTGTTAGTCCTCACTAGTACTAGTACTACGGTAGTAGGAAGGACACATGTAAGGATCATGAACGAACTGCAGCCGGAGTACTTGAATCTGACGGCTCACTGCAAGTCAAAAGACGACGATCTAGGAATCCAAGAGATCCCTTATGGAGAGTTCTTCGAGTTTGGTTTTAAGCCTAACGTATGGGGCACTACCCTATTCTTCTGTTCCATGAAATGGGACGAGAACAGCCCTCCTCGCTATTTTGACATTTACAAAAGCGGTAGAGACAAGGCTAAACGCAGCCTTTATTGGTGGATGATCAAAGTTGATGGTCCTTGTATGCTCAATTGGAAGACTAGTGACTTCGATATTTGCTATCCATGGAATAACTAGATTATATATAAATGTTAAGACTATTTAAATATTGCGTTTTTATTGTGCTTTTTTTTTTTTTTTTTTTTTACTTATAAAGGGAGATTTGAACTTGAGATCTCCGCATTGGGAGGTGTAAGGGTTATTATCGGGTCATGTACTCATATGTCACCTCAGTTTTTAACTTGTATCTCGAGAGAGAAATAAAGGACTAAAGATAGTACTCAATCCTGAATAATTTTATATCTCTGGATAAGATTCACTAATGTTAATTTATTCATAACATTACTCTAAGACTTTTCTAAAAAATCCCACACAGTTTTCAAAAATGGAACAAAAAAATCAGTACTCATGTAATCCTCAATCTCAATCCCAAAAGGATCAATCTCTTTTCCCTCGAGAGACTAGCTCCTATTAACTGTGCGTCAAATGTGTGTAATTTAAAGGTACAAAATTCTCTTTTTATAAATTAAGCCACCTTAGAATTGAATCATTGATTCTTTGGTCTTTCATTTTATCTTATTTTTTATTTATTCATCTTTCTTTTTTTCTTTTTTTTTTTTTGGAATGAGTGGAGTTTATCTTTGGATATGGTATATGTATACATAGTACTCCTATATGTATACATAGTACTTATGATTTTCTTTTTATTTCACTTGTTGTTACAATATCTAGTTTTCCTCAATTAGTGTTACCTTTTCACCACCTTGACAATATGAGCATATATTTACAGTTCCACTCATAAATCAGAGAAAATCAAAGTTTTTCTTTTAACAACAGTGGTGAGACTCAATTAATGTACTGCTATATATACTAGATGTGAACATTAAATACCACGTATAACTGAATTCACATTTCAATTAATGTCACCAAAACTAATCTGGCAATGAATTAATTATAGATCAACACATGTACACATGATAAACGCATGGTAAACAACTTTATTAGGTTTGTAGAAGATCTAATTTACCCTCACATTACCAAACTTGCTCTCAAACAAAACATCGACCGATGAGAAAAATGAGCACTACTAGTACTTTTAATGCCTTCCCAAGACGTGAATTTCCGCAACTTATTCTTCTTCTTCTTCTGCTTCTTCTTGTGTACTTCGCTAGTACTCCTCTAAGCGTGTCCGGAAAGATGACGCACGTGCGAATCACCAATGAACTGAGGCCCGATTTGAATTTGACAGCGCATTGCAAGTCCAAGGACGACGATTTGGGGGAACAAGAGATCCCGTACGAAGAATACTTTGAGTTCCAATTTAAACCCAACTTTTGGGGCACCACCCTATTCTTCTGTGACATGGAATGGAAGTACTCGGCTCCTCACTACATCAACATTTACAAACAAAAAAGGGATAAGAAAAGGTGTAGCATTTGCTTGTGGAAGATTAAGGTTGATGGTGCTTGTATGTTCAATTATAAGACTAAAGCGTATGATATTTGCTATGAGTGGCAAAAAAATGCTTTATTAATTTCAGAAATTCATCTGTCCTAAACTGTAATTGGGATATATGTGGATGCGCGCGGGTTAATTAATTTCTAGTGTTTGTGTTCAAGAGTGACATGAAGGGCCTAAAACATGGTTTGTGACCATATATATTGTCTGAAGATATGAGTCATATGATTTGAATAATATACTGTCTTCTATCGTCTCTCGTCATTTCTCGTGATTTTTTTTTTCCCCTTTCGATTTGAAACTGACGAAGAAATCCAACAAACTAAAGTCCAAGAATCCTTCTAGTGGGACTTAATTATTCAAAATGTTCGAGTTTAAGAAATGTGAATGTCCTTGATGATATCATCAAAGAATGCAGAAGTAAAAACATTTGGGTATCTCTCTTATATGTGGCCAAAGATGTTGGCTAAAATCTCTAATTTTTGGAATGAGATGCACAATAGTACAAACTCAAAATGATAATTTTATCTGTCATTCTGAGTTAGATAACTTATTATTAAATTAGTTTAACTTATTTTCTTTTTTTCCATGTATCATAGTTAACTATGTGTTTTGTGAAGCTAATTAATAAAGCTGCATATAGTTTAGATTAGGAGTAGCAATTCGTGTTGGCGGATCGTGTTCATGTCGAGTCAATATCCATGTATAACAGCATATACCTCAACCCGAACCCGACTTGTTTAATAATCATGTGAAAAATTCTAACTCGATACGACCCATGTAACATGTTTATTCAAATGGGTCATATTCGGATCAAGTCAAACCGACACGACCTGTTAACCCATTTAATCCAAATTAGCTAAAATATTTTCTTTAGCACATTTAATATAAATTCATACATGTTTTATGACCTTAAAACACTAATATTTATCAAAAATAAATTGACATCACATAAAATCTCAATATATATGCATAATAAAGTCTTAAAAATACAATAATATTTTCAAATAGGTATTACATGGGTCATAAACGGAAAGAATATTATAAGATTAGAGAAAAATGGGAAGCAGTTTCTAGGAAGCAAAGGAAGAACAAATTTGTCATCTAGAGAGCATTTGAATACAAAGTCAAAAGTGAGACAGAAAATTCATACTGATAGCAAATGTGAGGGGACAAAATGACTAATTTTCCTATAGGTTATGTACAAAATGCAATCAATGATGGTGATATATATATATATATTTTGTTAACAACCCGTTAAATGATAGCCATTAATTTAGATCAAAATGGAATGGTGAAAACAATTATACCTGCCCATAAATTAAAAAGAAAAGCTTTGGGAGCAAGTCTCATACCTATATATATATATATATATTTATATATAGGCATGGGCACCAATTCAGTAGGTATTTTTTTAACTTATTCATAGGTATTGTTTTGTCCACTTGAAAACATCATATAGGTGAAAAGAGAAATACATTAAAATAATAGGTATTTTTTTCTCTACTACTCAAATTATGGTAGTCATTAAATAATAATTTTATGGCTAAAAAAAATACATATTTAAAAAAAAATACCTATTGGATTAGGAACCATACATATAATGTATAATATACTTACAGGCACATAGTTATTTTCGACCCCGCTTAAAAATGTTATGTTAGATCAGGTCGAGTTCAAAACCAAAGACATTAAATTTGTCAATGAGAACTTGAACCCAGTCAAACCATTGCAAATGAGATAAAGTACCCCCAAAAAAAAAATGAAAAAAGAAAAACTGATAACCACATGATCTTGACGGCTAGAAGAACCAATGAGCTTTTGGTCGTGGTTTTTTTTTCAACTTAAAAGAAAAATAGGTTCATGTGGATGGCCTTTAATAATTGTATATAGTTGACAAGGCAATTAGGATCCTTTTTGTTAAAATTATTGAAGTCGTTTTATCAACAAAGGCATTAGTTGCACTAAGGGCAATAATGAAAAACAACATTGTTAATGTAAACAAATAATGACAACAGCTTTAAAAGAGACAAAATATCATGTAATCGTTATTCTCTTAGTCCAGAAATAATCATTAACTTTTATAATGTTCCATATTTGATCTTCCAATTATGTTTTTATCTTAGTGGTACTAATTAGATCTTTAAGTGTCATATTCTACTACCTTGAACTGTGTGTGTTTTTTTTTTTTTTTTCAATCTCAATTTTGCATTTATCATTTGATTGACCTTGCACTTCAAGAATGACAATTTGATGCTATTTTCAATGATCTACTTGGAAAAAATTATGCTTCTAGAAACATTTTAGAAGAAAGAAATTTATTAATTACCCTTTTGAAATATGAATCTGACGACAATTTGAGGAAGATTCTCTCGTAAACATGTTAAAGGAGAGAAATTTGTTACAATTAAGAAACTGTGATGATGCAAATTTGACATTTTCAGAAAATACATGGTCAATTGAAGGATAAGCTCGAAATACAGGGGTTAATATTGCCCCTAAAAAAATGAAGTTTCTTCCTTTCTACGTTCTCTTCTTTAGCGCTTTTTTTTTCTTTTTTTTTTTTTTAATTGCAAGAACCAAGAATATTAAAATACTAAATAGGAAACAATCAATGCATTTAAAACAGGTGGATACATATTTCAAGAGCTGCCTTGTAGCCTACAAATGAAACCTCTATAGTTTTTGGGATACTCAAACAAATAATGAGTCTTTTGAGTTAAATGTTTAGTATCAACTTTAAATTCAGAGCAGAAAGCAGCAAATCGTGGATAGAAATCAAATACCCATTACAGCCTTGAGCCTTCTACCAAAGTCCAAAATCAAATACGTGTGCTTTGATGCCAAGATTATGGCCCAGATCTAACCATCTCTGCTCAGCTCTAACCGTAGTTTAGCCAACTCACTTGCTGGGTTAGCAGGATACAAGCCATAGCGCAATGCATTTGGGGGAAATCAAACTTCACTTTATAATAAAGTGGGATGCATGAGAAAGTGGTTGATTTTAACAGTTTACTATCTGTCATAACGTAATGCACTCGCCACCATAATCACAATATACACTTGACCAACTCTAATCACCCCCTACTTTTCTAAATGGTTTGCAAAATAGACCATAATAGACTTTTTTACGTTATTACTCGACAACGCTCAACACGCTTTTAATATTTATTTTTTTAGAGAGTAATAAAATATTCTCATTTACTAAAAAAGTCACTCTCCGATATGCAAATACAATAGCATTAGAAAAGGATATGAAAACAATTATTTTCAATTGTCAAGGAGAATAGATGAAAACATCATGCCAGAGACACTATGGCAAGTGTTGTCACTTCCCTTTCCTTCCAAGGCAATGCATTTTATTGGCGACGCCTTTGAGAAAGGTAACAATGGTTGAAAGCATAGAAAATTGTATTTAAAGTTCCCATTTCATTAAACCAGTCTGTTCCTCCCCTCCCCCCCCGGTTGAGGCTGACATTCCTAAATNCATAAGAAGAAAAAAACAATAATTATAAATCATAGCTTCTTGCTTTTGTTGTTCTTCTCTATGGCTACCAAAGATACTTTATCATCACATTATGCAGGCAACAACAAATCCCAAATTCACAACTAATCTTGAATTGCAAAACAAAGATGTAGTTAACCGATTCGAAAGGCAGCCTACAAAAATCTCAAATATGCATCTTATGAAACATTATGAATGCAGTAATGAATCCAAAGTATGACCAAATTCCGCGACCTTTAAAATTTTCCAGCTGAAATGAAGTTATATGGGAATTCTTAGTCCCCACACAGAGAAAAGCCCATTTATAGCAAACAGAAATGTGATTGCCACCACACCAATTTCTCATGAAACACACTTCCATTTTATTGAGGCTTAAGTGATTGGATTAGTGTGTTTGAAGTCCGGAGTTAAAGTCCTGAGAATGTATCTTATCAATATATCCATGAAGTAAAAAATGTGAATATATCCATGAAGAAAGAGATAAACGTAACATAAACAATACATCTTGAGCAGGCAAGATCAATCGCTCAGCTACGGTTTCAAACTACGTAGATGCAAAACAAATTTACTTTCAAGATTTTCTTCTTTACCTAAAATACTAAGATGCGAAGCTGAAGCTAGACGAAACATAATGGACGAGGAAAAGAAGACCCTAAACAGAGGCTGAGAAAGGGACAAGAGAGAGAGAGAGAGAGAGAAGTAAAATTGTCTCATATTTTGTGATATTCATGAAAAATATGGTCGACATCATGTCATTTTCCTAATAAAAATTATGTACCTAAATTTGTTTTTTATACTTCATATAGAATGGAAGACATTTTACGTCAAGTTTATTAAGATTTGACACACGAATTGGATCAAGAAATGATGTCATATCACATAAAGATGTATCCTCGGTGGAAATTAATACCATTGCTCTTACCATATCATATGTCTGATAGCACCTTCTGAACAATTAACTTCCATTCGTGGTTGTTACTGACTGAATTCAAACCAGTTGGGAAATTTCCAATTCACTTTCCAATAATTTTAAATGCTACATTCGGTCATTTTAAATGAGTTTTGGTTTGATACAAGTGAAGATCCACAATATACTCATTTCCCACTTAAAAACTCATTACAGAATTTCACAAAATAACCTTAGAAACAACACAATATGGTCTATAGAATTTACACAGTAACCTATACTGTTTAGAAAATGAAACAATTTGTTCCACTTCATCACCTATCTATTCTGCTTCTCCTTCTAAATAAAGTTTGGCCTTTTCCAGTATTGTTTGGTAGTTGAGAAAATGAGAGGCAGAGAAGTTTTTTATACGCTTCAATAACTATGATGCTGGACAAAATATGATTATGTACCAGTGCATATAAATTATGGAGTTCATGCTCGGAATGTGGAGCAATAATAATCCTAGAGAAACAATAATTACAACTAAGAAGCATGTAAGATAATAAAAAGGGGTCTAGACACCTCAGAATGCAAGCCAAAACTTGTAACTTTTTAGCAGAGACAAATCCATGAGTCTCCTACACTATTTATAAGTTATAACTAGACATAACGATTCCCCTTCATGATAAGGTTTGTAAATTTGAACAAAGTGATAAACACAAAATGATTATTATCTACATAATTTCTGGATACATATAGTAGACAGTAGTCTTTGAGAAAAATTCAATTGATATTAGGAGTCAGTAAATGCATGTAAAAAATGATACTTTGACTGTACATTGACTTATTTTTTTACTTGCTGTGTGTATAGCAAGGAATGCATAATTTTGAAAGAGACCAAAACTAATTAGCCTGTAAACTATAAAACAGAAAATTCCACTAATGTTATTCTAATGAAAATATACAAGATATTATCATTTTCCTTTAGCCAATAACAGGAGGAAATTAAAAGATAATCTCAATTAAGGAAAGCTTGGGGAAGAATCACGTACTTTCAAGGGACATCATCTTTCAGGGGAAGATCATGAGTTGGTGAAGAGAGAACAAAGTTTCCTTGCATATTGGACTCAATAAGCATCAGCACAACTTCTCGCATTGATGGCCGGTCAAAAGGCGATAGATTTGTGCACAATAAAGCAATTTTTAATACTGTAAGCATATTATCAATCATAGCTTTGTCTTCAAGATTCAATCGATCATCGAGTATCCCAGATGTCAATGAATGGTTTCGAATATAGTGTCTCACCCAAGTGACAAGATCACCTCCTTGTTCTAGCGGTTGCACGGGAGCCTTTCCAGTTAGTAACTCCAACAAAACCACCCCATAGCTGTAGATATCACATTTTTCTGTAACTTTCATGGTGTATGCATATTCTGCAATAACCAAAAAATTTTAAAAAAAAAATAGGAGTGTTATGAATCTCGTACAGCAAAACTGTTAATGAAAATGAAAATGACTCAGCTCAGCAATTCTAACAAATAACAGTCAAGATTTAAATGCATGTACAATAAGTTTAAAATTAGACCAGAAATCACTAGCCAATCAAGTAACCACTTTGTAATAAATTAACATGAATAAAGTACTTCATAGAGATAATGGAGAAATTGGGGGATGGGGGACGGGGGCGGCAGTGGGGCTTACCAGGAGCAATGTATCCATATGAACCAGCAACTGCTGACATTGATTTAGAATGAGGCATATCAACGACTTTTGCCAAACCAAAATCACCAACGTGGGCTTCAAAGTTCTCATCAAGTAGAATATTCGTGGACTTTATGTCACGATGAATAATCCTTGGTTTGCAGTCATGATGTAAATATGCAAGACCTTCAGCAGCTCCAAGAGCGATTGTGTAACGCGTAGGCCAGTCCAAACTACAAGAGGAACCATGAAGCAGCTCACCCAAGCTGCCTTTTTCCATGTATTCATAAAGAAGCAAATTAGAACCCCGGTGATAGCAAAATCCATATAACTTCACAATATTGCGATGCCTGATATTCCCAAGAGTTAAAATCTCAGCACGAAAACTGTTCTCAATGTTATTCCCCTCCCTATTAGATGCTAGCTTCTTAACAGCAATGGTCTTTCCAGAATGCATTACTGCCCTATAAACTGTTCCACAAGCTCCCCTTCCAACAGCAAAGCTTTCGTGAAAGTTGTTAGTCGCCTCAACCAGATCTTGGAATGTGAACCCGTCCTTTGGAGGAAAGTAGATATCTGAATCAGGAGATGATATATCCTCATGCAAGGAAGTAACAGTCTCAGAAGGACCTCTCATGTAATATAAGATAATAACAATTAGAATGAGAGAAACACCACCTACAGCAGCTGCAACTATAGTGACAATTTTTCCTCGATGAGTTTCAGCATTTCCAAGATGTGGAGCAGAATAAGATGGGTTTCCACCACAATCGCCAAGAGGCCTACCACAAAGTCCTTTGTTCCCAATAAAGCTGCTAAAATCCATGTTCTGAAATAGCGGTACAGGAGGCAAAGGTCCAGTAAGGTCATTGTATGAGAAGTTGCATCCCAACAAGCTCGACAGATTTTCAAATGTGCTTGGAATTTCACCAGTCAATTTGTTGTTATTGAGCAAAAGAAATTCGAGTAAATTTAGATTTCCAAGCTGTGATGGTATATTCCCAGTGAGATTATTGTAACTAAGATTCATTGCAATCTGCAAACCTGAAAGTGAACCCAACTCTGGAGGTATCTCACCAGAAAACATGTTGCCACCCATCTGTAACTCGGTCAAGCGAGAGAGGTCTCCCAATGCCGATGGTATATTTCCAGAGAATTTGTTTTCAGAAAGCCGAAGAAGCTCCAACTGCAGAAGAGTTCCGAGCTCATTAGGTAAAGGCCCTTCAAAGTGATTCCGACTGAGATCAAGTCGTTGTAGCATCTTGCAGTTAACTATTTCAGGTGGAATTTGGCCAGTGAGCAAATTTGATGATATGTTGAACGTCACCAGCTGAGAAAGATTTCCTATTTCCTTGGGCAACTGAGAGGTGAAGTAATTGTCAGAAATATGAAGCCTTTGCAACTTTTGGCACTTTCCTACATCTGGAGGAATCGGGCCATTGAACCTATTCTGGCCCAATGTAATGGCTGAAAGGTTTACCAAATTGCATAGTTCTGAAGGAAAGCTCCCAGTAAGACTGTTTCCAGCAAGACGGAGTTGCACCAATGATTTGCAGTTCAATATTCCAGTCGGGATATTTCCATACAGTTTATTAGACTCAAGATTCAACAAAATCGGGTTAGAGTTTCGACATAGATGAGGAGGTATTATACCTGTCAAGTGGTTATCTGAGAAATCAACTACCCAAAGTCGGCTGTAGAGTCCAAGCCCCTGAGGAATGCTACCATTCAGAGAGTTATCGAATAGCTGAAACTGGATCATTTTGTTAAAAAACTGAAATCCAGATGGAATGGGACCTTCAAGAAAATTTATTGAAAGGTCAAGCTTTGTCAAGTTCTTCAAGCTACTAAGCTGACTTGGTATTACACCTGTAAGCTGGTTCTGGAAGAGGTATAGTAATTGTAGACCCGATATCTTACTGAACTCTGTGGGGATCTCACCGGTCAAAGAGTTCTCTGAGAAATCAATTTCTGTAGCCAGAGTAAGATTTCCAATTTCCTTTGGGATAGTTCCATTTAACGCATTCCTGTAAATATACAACCTTCTCAAGGACTTAAGGTTCCCAATTGTACTTGGCAGCGGTCCTGTTATAACATTTTCATACAAAGCAATAGTCTCAAGGCTAGTACAATTCCCGAGTTCCTCAGGAATAAATCCAGACAGCTGGTTGTCCCACAGAATCAGATCTGTCAAGCTCCCAAGCATCCCAAGTTCCTTCGGCAACTCCCCTCCTAAACGATTTTGAGCAAGACCAAGCAGCTCCAAGTTCTGACACCCACTTATTTCAGCTGGTATGCTACCAGAGATAGCATTCTGCCCAGCTCTAAATGTTTTCAGGGTCTTCATATTTCCAATAGAACGCGGCAATGGACCAGTAAGATTGTTGGTGTATGCCACAAACTCAACCAGCAAAGACAGCCTCCCAAGCTCCTCTGGCAAAGAACCCGATAATCTGTTGTTGCATAGATTCAAACGTATCAAGTTAGATAAATAACCCAACGGGGCAGGAATTCTCCCCACAAATTGATTGTTGTTCAAATAAAGTTCTTCCAACTTAGAACAATTTCCAATCTCCTTGGGTATGTTCCCAGTGAATGCATTGTAAGCAAGATCAAGGTGAGTCAGATGGACTAAACCGCCAATGCTGGGGCTCACTGTTCCTGAGAGATTCAAGGAACTCAAATCAAGGGACCAGACAACTCGATCATAACCAGAAGTACAATTGACCCCAGACCATCCACACGGTGTTTCATCCGTCGGATTCCAATTCCTCAACATATTAAAATTGTCATGAAGACTATTCTTCAGCTCCAAAAGGTACAGCCCCTCAGAATTCAACCCTTCTGAAGTGAAAACAAGCAGAGTGAAGACAAGTGAAAATCCTGCGAATCCCACCTCCAAAAATCTCCGTCGTTTAAAATTTCTGAACATTTTAGCAGCTCCCAGACAATCACAACCAACATATGATCAATAATTAACACCTGCACGAATATAAGCCTTCAGATTACAATGCTGTTAAGCCAAATATATACAATAACACATTTGATGTTTGCAAGGCAATAGAAGTGTATTTTTATCAACCTACTTCCTAGCAGCCAATCTCTTCATCCAAATTCTAAAGTAAAAACATGAGAGATTTGAGGAACTAATCCGAATAAGCAAATGATTTCAGAAACTTAATTTAGTCACCTTAAAAAGGAACCAAACAAATAAAACGACCCAATAAGATTATTTCAAATAGGAATTCATGAACTTTATCATCAAATTAACTCATATTTTTTATTTTAAAAAAACGGTAAAAGCAAATTGGCCAAAAGAGAAAAAGAAGAATTCACAGTTATTAACATACCTCTTACAAGCAAACGGGCACTGACCACTCATTCAATCTCACAAAAGAGATTATAATAGAAAGAGCTATAAGCCCAACACTTCACATTTGACTCTCTCAAATGACAAACTAAAAAACCATGAAAGTCATAAATCAGAAAGCCAAAAGTGAAGCAAACCCAATTCGTCTTTTTCTCAACAATGGTGGGGATCTTCGATCTACAGGCCAAGATTTGTTGCTTAAATATCTCAAACACCGCTACTCCCCCACCCCAAAAGGCCCTTTTTTTTTCCTTTTTCACCAAGAACTCAAAGTGCCCAAAAAGAAAAAAGAAACAAAGAATCCGTAGAAAGATTTCCTACTTTATATTTAAACTATATTATTAAAAAAAAAAAAAGAGCCAACCCATCGAATAGTGAAAGCGAAGCAACACAGAGCCAAATCAAAACGACGAAAGCCGAGTGTTTGTGCTGTGGTTTCGGGCTCGGTGGCTCGAAACGAATGATGGGTATGAGTGAAAATCGTCTGGATAGGGATAGAACAGAACGGGCCAGAGCAGAGCTCTTGGTTGAAGCTCTAATGGCCGACAAGCATGCTTTCATATCATCGCTCTCATTCTCTGTATACTGATACAAAAGCGCTTTTTTTTTTTTAGATGGAGAGAAATGTGGGGACAAGTTGTTCTTTTTTTTTAAGTGCTCGGGAGAAATGTGAAAAGGCCACGAGTTATTTTCTCGGGAAAATGTTTCAATATTTTCTTGGTAGGAAAATTTTGATGGTAGGCATGTAGGTAGGTACTGAATTCTATATGATAATTTTCATGACTTTCTTCAGAAGTTTTTTTTAATACTTATATCTGTGATGATAATGGCTTGTCGTGGCAGTGCCACGTCACTAATAAGTTCATAATAAAAAACCTTTCTTCTAAGTTCCTTGGTACTATTTTGGAATATTTGTATTAAAGACGTATCATCATAAATACTTGAATTCCTTTTCTTCTATCAATTATATTTAACGCATAAAATATTTATTAATTCGTGTTTATTTCTTAAAAAATCTCAACAGTAATGCTAATATTGATAGTAACCACGTAATTCTGAATTCAAAATCACATACGCACTCCCTTCAAAAAAAAAAAAAAATCAAATACGCACCCTCAAAAGCAACAAAAAAAAAAGACTTTTTTTAAAGATGAAAACCGGTAATTCTTCCTTTCAAAAAAAGAAAAAGAAAAGAAAACTGGTAATTCTAAGCTGAATATTTTTTTTTGGCAAACAAATATTTATTAATACCTCATTATGAACTCAAATCCTCCCATGTATTGGTGTCAGTTCGTCTAACAATCTAAAATTACCTAATAAGTTTTTTAACTTTATTATTTTGATTTAAATGATTAATATGATGTGGCATTAATTTATACATGAATTTGAATACCGAGATAGAATAAAGAAATTGGTTTTATTAATAGTAAGAGACCCAAATTTTCAAAAAAAAAAAAGAAACAAATTTTTATTCCTATGAGAGATCCATAGTTTTGTTTAATGTTAGAGAAATTAATTACAATTACAGTACCATTTTAGACAAATTTTCATCTCATAAAAGGTAGTAAACCATGTGGAGAATTTATCGACCATGAAAATAAAAGATTAAAAAAAAGGTCTAATGCAGAGATTTTGTAAACCATTCAAAAATAAAATTGTTAATAATAGTAATGGTCCATGAATTATAGCCATCGAATCATTTTGTATTTGAATTTTTAATTTATATATTAATAGCTCTTAAATCATTCATTGTTACAATAATGGCTCATTTGTCACAAACTGTTCATTTTTTAACAGAAAATAGTCTTGAATAATAAAGTATATAATTGGGCATTATTTACTTTTATGAGTCAAAATCTCGCTATATGCTATATTTACCAAGCTCTATACTTTGATAATGACTCATTTCTGTTAAAAATTTAACAATTTATAAGGGAGAAAAAAAAAAGATATAACTGCATGATTGCTAAATCTTGATAGTTATTGTGTGCGTTAAAAATTCAGAGTCTCATTTTTTAATGTAATTAACAAATTGTGTGTTTTGTAATGATTTATTTATGTTAAATATTTAGGACAAAAAGATTATTATTGTAACAATCATATAATTCAGAAACGATAAAGATATAAACTGAAAATTCAGATACTAAAATATTACAATGAGTATAATCAATGGTGAATATTATTATTATTAACCAAAAGAAACCCTTAAAGGAATTTTATTTTTCTCTTTTTTTTTTTTCTATTTCTTGTGTGATTTTATATAAATACAAGAGACATAATGAGCTACAGGGAGAGTGGGCCCCGCGGATCATCCAGATGGTCCACCAATCTTTCCCCGTTCGGGCGTTTGGACCATGAAATTGGGGTAAGATAGCTCCCTAAGCTGTCTGCTCACTAACTTCATGTCCAAATCAGGCGGTCCACCTTTGTGGGTTATGACTTATGAGTATGACAACTATAATAATATGTAAATTGTGGAAGCGGCCTAAGGCCTAAATTGGTGGGCCCACAAAATATGTATATAAAAATAAAAATGAATTAATATATATATATATTAATTAATTAAAATACAAAGAAGATAGGGATTTGGGAAGAAAGAAAAGAGAGTGAGGAAATTGATAACTATTGGAGCACATGGGACGCCAATAAGCAGTAATATTTATCACTTGACTTGTAAAGTGCAAGTGAGTTGGTTCATTTCCACTAATTACACATCACTAGTTATATCATTTGCCGACCAATTTCTTTTCTTCTTACCATTATTGTTATTATGGAAAAATATCCATTAGCTGGCTTGCTTACTTTTCTTTTTTTTAAAAAAATTATTTTTGGGTTTGCTTGTTTTTCTTTCTTTCTTGGTATTTCATTTCAAAGATTCATCATTCAATTACAATTCATTTCTTTCTTGGTATTTCACTTCAAAGATTCATCATTCAATTACAATTCAAGTTCTACTTTGATTACTTTTCCCCTCTCTTAATTTTTTTAAGTGACTTGATTGATATCTTGGTGTTCACATTTGCAAGTAATCATATTTGTTTTATTTTACTATTGTGATTATGCAAAGGGGAATATTTTATTGTGAGTGAACTATGCGTTATTGTTATCAATTGTGAACGTTTCTTCAATTCTCAGATTTGTTAATGACTTTTAAAACCTCACAAACTGTTTGATTTTTTTTTTATAGTCAAAAACAAAAATATTTTTCATCTCGATCGAGATTAAAGGAAAAAAAAAACAACCACCACATTAATTATTTATTACTGACGCCTAAGAATTTAATTATTATGAATCTTACAAAATTAATTGGCAACTATAAAATATGGTTCTAAGAAATGAGATGTAATATATGGGTGATGTTTTTAACCTAATTGAGATAAATAGCATTGCTCAATAAAAGAAAAAAAATTAAGAAATTCGTACTCCTAACTCTTCGTTGTTATTTTATAATTACCATTTTTCTTCTCTTTCTAAGAAAAATAATAGAATCCATTATCTCATAGCTTGATCACTTCGGCATGCTATTAAAGACAGTTATCTTATTACACCTTTACACGTGTCAAAATTTTAGCATATTAAACAAAAATATTTGTAAGGAAAAAATAAATGTTAACGTCATGTTAGACTAAGACATGAGACTCGTGATTATTATTTTCTTTCCCTGCCCTTAAATGTTTGGGAAATACTTCCACCCAACTAGTTTCTATATAAAATTTAGAATATTGCTACAATCACACTGATTTAGACCATGACCATCCATTAATGTGGACTTTTACAGTAGGAATCATGCAAACCCTTCCCAACAAACGACTATGATCTCTCAATCGTGCATGCATGGGATAAATGAATGTAACATTTCACTAAAATTTATGAAGGGAAATAATGGTATTAGGCACTACAAACAATATACTATTCTATCATATAGTATCATTCAAACTTGCATTGTTAAGTAGAATGTACCATGTGATCGAACTAAAACTCAATAGTGTTAACATATCCTACACAATCACTGATCCCAATAAGAAATTCAAAGCGAAACGAATGCCATTCATAAATATATGTCTGAAAAAAAGTGATCAGAGTGTGGTTGCAATATAAATCAACAATTTTGAAGTAGAGAACGGGTATTAATATAATATCATAATCAAACAGTATAAAACATAATATATAATTAATGATTCAAAAGATATTGAAACCGTCAAAATATTTTTATTTCATATCGGATTACCTTACATTAACCTACAAGCATGATACTNGGTGGAAAGTAAACTAAGCAACCAACATTGCCAACAGGAGTTTTGAACTATTAAGGTATTAGCTTTTGATATAAACAGTTTTTTTTTTTAAATATAGTTTTATTACAACAATACCACCGCATGCGTACTTGTACACTATACTACATAACTTAAAAAGAGGACATTTTGTCCAAAAAGTCGTACAAAAACAAATGTACTAAGCCAAGTCGTATTTTTAGAATTGTTTTTCTAAAAGTCGTACTACATGTCATAATCCTAAATTTAAAAGAAGAAATGACATTCCTGCGACTTTTTAAAAATTAATACAAAAAATACGATATTCTCAAAATAATTATTTTTCTGCACGATATTCAGTGGCATTTTTCTAAATATTTTAGTTACTCGAAACTAATTTAGTTTCTTGTAACTAATACTTGGATCCTAAAGAAACCAATTTGATTACGGAAACCAAGATTAGGTCCGAGTTAATCGACAACAACTGAAACTTAAAGTCCCCAAATCAAAACCCATAACTCCTCATATCTTAGCATTGATCTTAAATTTAAAAAAAAAAAAAACAAATACAAAGTACAAACAAATAATTGGTTGCTAAAACAATCTATAATTCTACGAAAAGAAAGAGAGAGATATAATAAAATATACATAAACCATAAAATTCAAAGCTTTAAATCGAAGTAATCTACACAATAAAACTATAACACAAATAAACCATGAAAGAGAAAGCATAGTATAGTTGTCGACTGAGAGAAAGATCCGATAAGAGAGATCCGTAAGGAACACACAGGTCATATGGTTAATGAAGGTCTTATCTGAGGTTGACGACACTGGTAATAGAAAAGGAGCTGCCAAGAGATTCTTTATTGTTTAAATTAGAGTTTTCATGTATATAAGCTATTAGGGACACGACTCGTAAGAGATGGAAAGTGGATTATGTAAATCAGATTTTGGGCTTTGGGAAATTTAAACGGAAAAGTTCATAAATACCCGTTTTTAAAATCATATTTTTATAAATACCTGTTTTTTATTTTTATTTCATAAATACCCGTTTTTATACATTTTTTTGGAGAAATGTAGACCACCACTGTTTTACACATGAAATGTAGACCACGGTATATATTTCATGCATTAAATGTATACCGCGGTCCACATTTCATGAATAAAATTTACACTCAAAATTGGCACATATTTTAAAATGTGTACTGTTCATATTTTACATATGAAATGTATACCTCTTGGATAAAATTTACATTGTAAATGTGGACTACTCATATTTTTCATATGAAATGTGGACCATAAAAACGGGTATTTTTGAGAGAAGTTTTAAAAACGGGTATTTTTAAAATAAGTTTTAAAAAACGGGTATTAGGTATAATTTTCACAAATTTAAAAGGAGAAATGACATTCCTACAACTTTTTAAAAATGAATACAAAAAATACAACATTCCCAAAATAATTATTTTTCCGTACGATATTCAGTGACATTTTTCTAAATTTTTTGGTTACTCTAAACTAATTTAGTTTCTTGTAACCAATACTTAGATCCAAAAGAAACTAATTTAATTACGGAAACTAGAAAACAAAGGTTATTGAAAATTTGAGAAAAATATTAATTCAATTAATTTGGTTTGCTATAAACCAAAAATAAATTTAAAAACTAGAAACTAAATTGGTTTCTTGATTTCTAGTAATCAAAATATTTAGAAAAATACTACTGAATGTCGTATATAAAAATAATAATTTTGGGAAGGCCATAGTTTTGGTATTATTTTTGAAAACTTAAGAATAAGTGTTCAAATCCCAATTCAAAATGTAAGGTCCATAATGAAAATAGAGGCAATTGTAAAGAAAAACCCAAATTATTACTGTTTTAGTTTGAGAAATTTAGGTAGATGACCAATATTTTAAATTTGATTAAGTTGATGTCCACTTTTTAAATTTTATAGCTAAATATCCAAGTATATATATATTTATACTTGGTAGATATATTTATCTACTAATTTCAGTTATTGTATTGAAATGTACTGGATATATAATTTTTTGTACTTGATATATAAAATTTTACACTTGGTATATAAACATATATACCGGATATTTTGCTATAAAATTTGACGAAGGGATATTTACTTGAATTGGGCCCAAAATTTGGCCATATTTCTATAAACCCCTTTTAGTGTTAGGAATTAAATTTTGTTTAACTAATAATCTAATACTTAAACATATACTTATCCATCCATACATTAAAATATTTTTAGAAATAAATAATTTTAGTAAATTCGGTTTAGTCAGTTTTGTTCCAATCCGTTTGGATTCAAAATAAAAACCGACTAATTAATTAAAGGGTTTTTATTTTATTTTATTTCGGTTTTTAATTTTTTTGGTGTCGATTTTTTCAGTTTTGGTACAGTCAATTTGGTCGGTTTTTTAAAATTTTTTTTTTTGGCACCACCCTACGAGGTCGAGTTTGAGGTAATTTTAGAATTCTGAAATTTTCGCTAAATAAAAAGTTATAATTTTGTAAATATTTTATAGTTTATTCCTTTTTTCATCACATACTTACTGAGGGTCAAAATTGATAATACCTCTAGAATTAAGTTTGAAACACGATGAGTATAGTTAAATTTGAAACATAATAAATAGAGGAAATAATAAGAGAAATAAAAATAGAATTAAGAGAGAGACTGAAAGTATAAATGAGAGAGACTGAGGAAAGGTAAAATAAAATGGGAAAATTAGGTAGATGTCCAAGTTTTTAAATTGGCTTGAATAGATGTCCAATTTTTAAATTTTATAGCTAGATGTCCAAGTTTTTAAATTGCTCTCTCTCTCTACCTGTGCTATTTCTCTCTCTTCTTCATTCTATCTTCTCTCTCGCTGCACTCTCTCTCTATGGTAATACTCACAACCCCTCTCTCTCTCTCTCTCTTCTCATATTTTTTCTACGGTGGTTTTTTTTTTTTTTTTTTCAGTAGTTGCTTCTTCTCCAGTGGTGGGAAATACATTGATTGAGTTATTGAGGTATGTATATCCTCTGAATTTTATTTTGGTTGTTTTTAGGTTATTTCTTGATTGATTTGGGTATTTTGATTTTTATTGCTAGTGTGTACTGCTATTATAGTTAATTTTATGTGTAATGTTGTTTTAGTTAGTGATTAATAATGATTTTTTTTTCTATTTTTATATTTTTTTGAGTTATTTTTCTGATTGAAATTTTTTTCCAGATTAGTTCATAAATTTTTAGTTGTCGTATATACGATTTACATGCTGGTATATATGCTGGTATATATACTGGTATATAAAAATATTATTTTCTAGTTTGTGTATGTTGTATATACCTAGTTTATAATCTTATATATAGCGCATTAAAAGTTATATACCAGTTGTGGGACCCACTTTTAGAACGTGCGCCACGTGGACGTCCCGGCGGATGAGGAACGAAACTGGGAACAATTAACTGACACGTGAGCAGAAAAAAACCGCCGGGGAACCACAAGTGTTTCACATGACAATATTTAGGCCCACACTGTCGAAACGGGTCGAAGCAGGGCCCATCCAGATCCGGGATGGGCCCGGCCCAACCAGACCCTTGTCCCGACAGTTGGGGGTCAGGAGCCTCAAGGGTCTTCTGCTAGAAGACCCTCGAGACAACATACAGATCCAGACCTAGACAGGACATTTAATGCTATCCTGGGTAGGTGTGCAAACTGGACAAGCCGTCCCGACAGAACGGCGAACTGTCAGCGTCCCCTCGCATCGAGCCCACACCGGAAACAATGGCAGGAAGTAGGTCATGTCAATCAAGGGGAATCACGGCGGTCTAGGCCCGTGATTTTCGGAGTCGATCATGATGAGAGAGGGTACTTGATCCAGGGTCTAAGCACTAACAGTGTCCCAATCTCAGGATATATATATACGTAACCTGCATTCTTTTGGGGGGGATATAGACAAGAAAAGTATAAGAAATACACATTGCTCTTCAGATATCCTGATTTCTCCTCCTAGTACGGAAATATCTGACTTAAGCATCGGAGAGTCTTTGCAGGTGCAGACCTCCGCCTCTCTGACCAAGCTTGGAGTCAAGGACAACCAAGGATACTGAAGACACGTGGACAGTTGATAAAAACCGTGCCAACAGTTTGGCGCCGTCTGTGGGAAGATAGCAGCGCTCAGCCGATTCGTCTCTCGGATGTCAGACCGATGTAAGCCTTTCTTCCAATCCATAAGAAAAAGTTCCTCGTTCACCTGGGGGGAAGAGCAAGACGCAGCACTGGCAGAACTCAAACGGTACTTCAGCCACCCGCCTATCCTAGCCTCCCCAGTAGAGGGGCAACGCCTGTATGCGTACCTGGCAGTGTCCGAGATAGCGGTCAGTGCAGTGCTGTTCATCGAAAAGGAGGGCAAGCAGAAGCCAGTGTTCTACGCAAGCTGCATGCTCCTAGACGCAGAGACTCGATACAGCACGGCAGAGAAACTGGTCCTCGCATTGGTCAATGCCAAGAAGAAGTTAAGGCAGTATTTCGAAGCGCATCTCATCACGGTCTACACGGACTTCCCCATCCGACAGATCCTGGCCAAACCGGATTTGTCAGGACGACTTACCAAGTGGGCTGTCGAGTTGAGACGTATGACATCGATTACCAATCCCGAACGGCGAAAAAGGGTCAGGTCGTGGCGGATTTCCTAGTGGAGATTCAATCCTTTGATGAATCGCGTGATCAGCCGCACGCGCCGCTGACGTCAGACCCCTCGGTCTGGACCCTCTACACCGATGGGTCTACGAATGTTTCGGGGTCGGGCATCGGAATAGTTCTGCAGACCCCAGCAGGCCTTAAGGTGGAAAAAGCCATCAGACTCGGTTTCCAGGCAACGAACAATGAGGCGGAGTACAAGGTGCTACTCCAGGGTCTCGAGCTTGCCCTGCACTTCGGAGTAAAGAACATCTCGATGAAAACTGACTCGCAATTGATCGCAGAACAGGTTGCGGGAAACTTCGAAGTGAATGAACTAAGATTGCACAGGTACTTCTCTAAGGTGATGGGGGCAAAAGCTCGTTTCGATACGTTTACCATCGAGCAAATACTCAGGGAGATGAACTAGACGGCCGATGGGCTGGCCAAAAGTGCCTCAACAGGGGGTACAACCGAGTACACAGAAATCCTGATGGAAAATGAATATGCGGCGGACCCCATGGAGAACCCCGCATACCGCGTATTCACAACCACCTCCGAGGAAGCATCCTGGATGAAACCCATCACGCAGTACCTGACGACGGGAGAGCTCCCACCAGACCCTTGAGAAGCCCGTTCGATCAGGCTGAAGTCCGCCCAGTACTCCATGGTCGAGGGTCACCTGTATAGAAGGTCCACAATGGGACCAATGCTGAGATGCATAGGCCCCACAGAGGCCCAGAGACTGATGGAGGAGATCCACGAAGGGGTCTGCGGCAACCATTCTGGAGGGTGGAGCCTGGCCCACAGGGCCTTGACAACTGGATATTTCTGGCCTTACATGATGACCGAGGCAGCCCAGTTCGTTAAGAAGTGTGACAAATGCCAGAGGTTCGCCCCCTTAAAACATCAACCAGCGGAGGAGCTCCACTCTAACATCACTCCATAGCCCTTCGCAAAATGGGGTCTGGACATCGTCGGAGAACTCCCTAGAAGCCCAGGCGGCAAGAGGTACGTTCTGTTGGCCACTGACTACTTCACCAAATGGGTAGAGGCAGAGGCCTACACAACCGTTAACAAAGCGGACACGATCAATTTCATTTGGAAGAACATAATCTGCCGATACGGAATCCCGCGGGAAGTACATGCCGACCATGGTACTCAATTCCAGAACGCCAAACTCAAGGAATTGTGTTAAAGCTCAGTTTTTCGTCAGTGAGCTATCTCCAAGGAAACGGCCAGGCCGAAGTGATGAATAAAGCTATCTTCGGCAACATCAAGAAGAACCTGCAGGAAGCCAAAGGGAAGTGATTGGAGGAACTTCCAGCTCCAACCTTCCAGCCGTCGTATGGGTTCACAGAACCACCGAACGCAGGTCAACTGGGAGAACCCCCTTTGCCATGGTGTATGGGTCAGAGGCCGTGATCCCAACCGAGATCGGCCTCCCGACCCTATGCTCGAAAGTAGCGGAAGACACCCCGCTGAACGAACAGTAGCTCGGCCATAAGACAGACCTCCTTGAGGAGACGAGGAACGTGGCTCTGATTCACTTAGCTTCCTACCATCAACGAGCCAAGACTTATTTCACGAAGAAGGTCAGTGCTCGTAGGTTCAGCGCCGGGGACTGGGTCTTGAAAGCCAAAACTGGAAACTCATCAAAACTAGATCCAAACTGGGTCGGACCTTACGAAATTGTCAAGACACTAGACTACGGCGCGTACGTCCTGAGGGAACTCAAGACGGGTAGAACTCTACCCAACACATGGAATGCTCAGCACCTGAAGAAGTATTATGTATGAATCATTTGTAAAAATTCTTCCTTTTATAATGAGCAGATCCACTTTGATACAGGTCAAACTATTCGATAACAAATCTATTGCCCGCTTGGGTCTAAGCTGTGCAGTAACATTCTTGCCAGCAGACTCCGACCTAAGATCGTACTATGGGGCCAAACGTCGAGCAATGAAACACTTACCGGCGACCCGAGAAAACGTACGAAGGGGATTAAGCTGTGCAATAACATTCTTGCCAGCAGACCCCGACCTAAAAAGTACTATGGGACTAAACGTCGAGCAATGAAACATTTACCGGCGACCCGAGAAAAACGTACGAAGGGGATTAAGCTGTGCAATAACATTCTTACCAGCAGACCCGGACCTAAAAAAGTACTATGGGACTAAACGTCGAGCAATGAAACATTTGCCGACAGCCCGAGAAAAACGTACGAAGGGGATTAAGCTGTGCAATAACATTCTTGCCAGCAGACCCCGACCTAAAAAAGTACTATGGGACTAAACGTCGAGCAATAAAACATTTGCCGGCAGCCCGAGAAAAACGTACGAAGGGGATTAAACTGTGCAACAACATTCTTGCCAGCAGACCTCAACCTGGGGTTGTACTGTGGTTCGCCTGTTGGAAGCAGAACCATGTCAACACCCAGCAAACAGCGCGAAAGGTCTGCCCGTTGGAAGCAGACCCCATTCCATCTGCCCGTTGGAAGCAGACCTCGTTGAACCCGCCCGTTGGAAACAGACCCACGCAAAAAAAAGAAGAGACAAATAACAGTCGGGAATCACCAAAAAGAAAAAGGAGAAACAGGTTCAACCACTGTTATTAATAATTGTATTACAGATTACAAAGCGGGTCCGTCCTTATTTATTAGCAGGCCTTAGGCGAAGGTGCAGAGACACGTCGGAACGATAGTGCCCAGTCTGTTCCCGATACGAGCCGAGCCCAGGCCTTCTCCTCTGCAGCGACGGGTCTAAGCAAGAATTGACCATCCCTTGCAGTTGACTCCTAGCACGATCCCACTTGGGGTCGGAGAAATCCAGCCATACACGCGGATCGAACTCTGTCAAAGATAAATCACAGCAGCGATTACATATCTTCAGCGCTGGAAGAGCCAGAGCTCACATCCGGATTTCTTGAGTTAATGCAATTAATCATAGCACGGAGAGGGTTTACTAACAACTCCAAATCATATACGATTGGCCAGACCCGGAAGTCGGCTGAACCGTCGACAGGGGAATGGCATCGTATATGATGCCCGACCCTGACCACATACAAACAAAGAAAAAAACTCAAACTCAAAATAGGGCGAATGTATTTATTTTATTATTCAAAGTTGAAGATTACAAAGCAAGATTGCAGAAGGGGCGGGCAGCACCCTGTACAAGCCCTACTTCTACATATGTACAGAGGAGTAGGCACCCTTATTTACCTCCGCTGGAGGAAGGAACGCCGGCTTCGGCACCCGGATCGGCTTCGGCCTGAGGCGGCATCTCGGGTTCGGACTCATTGGAGAGTACTATGGCACCTGACCCCGGTGATGTACCAACACCCGGCTGGCTCGCGGTTGGCTCCTCCTGACCCACGACGGGGACTAGCTCTTTGCCGACAGAGGCCGATGCAGAGGGCTCACCCTTCTCATCGTCGAGCATCTTTAATACGTCAGCAGGGTATGTGATGTTAATCTCATCCCCCAGCTGTTGCATGTAGTACCCGACAGAATAGTGGTCCCTCTCGACGCCCTTCTGCTCGTCGAACTGGTCTGGCGTCACCACATCTGGATGACCTTCATATTCTCGGTTTTCCCAGCCAGACCTGTAACTTTCAGCAGAAAGGATATCCACCTGCCTTTGGTACCTCTTTTTCAGCTTCTCAGCATCCGCCAACCTGTCTCTCAACGCTGCCAGCCTGAGCTCCGCCTGGCGCTGTGACAAATCACCCAAAAGGTTATTAATACCGGCTAGCTCTTCGCGGCGCAAACGGGTCAGCTCAACGTGAGATTTCAGTAACTTAAAATGCTCCAAGTGCAGGTGGCTGATTACCTCATTAGATCGGTCGAGTCTGCGTTGCAGAAAATGAGCCTCTAGCTTTGCCTTCGCCTCAGCCTTCCTGGCTTCCTTGGCATCATCAAGGGCGCCGTCCCGGGCTACGACGGCGAACCCCATCTCAGCTATTGCGTTCAGCCGCTCCTGCTCCTTCAGTGCGGCCTCAGCCCGGGCCAGACCCACAAGTTCGGTCTGAGCACGGAGGCCAGGAACCTCAGCCTCTAGAGACTTGAGCTTCCCCTCCGCATCCGCCAACTTGCCGGCCAGCTCTTCACGACCGGTCCTCTCGACGCTCAGAGCATGAGCCACTGCCGTGCCGACCCGAGCCTCCTCCAGGCTCCTGAACAGATCGAAGTCGGCCCTAACTGCCTTCAGGGCGACCGCGCTCTGTTCTGCTACCACAGTCTTCGCGTCCAGCTACCTTGTCAGCTCCGCCACTTGCGACGCATAAAACGACTGGACAGCAGCCAACTACAGAATGCAAAACCAGAAACTCAGTCATCATCAAACATGCCGCAGCTATGAAAATGACGACCTGACAAACCCACACCTGTGCGAGGCTGTAGCTGGCAACAGTATCCACGTTCCCCAGGGACAGCGGCTCCAGCTCGAGCTCGGCGGCCGAATCGCTTCCCCGGGTACCGTCCGTGCCTGAGGAGCGTGCTTCCACCCCGCCAAGGGGGAGAGCTCCGCCCGCTGCCTGCGACACTTCAACAGCACCTTCTGATACTGTTGAACTGGGGGGGATATAGACAAGAAAAGTATAAGAAATACACATTACTCTTCAGATATCCTGATTTCTCCTCCTAGTATGGAAATATCTGACTTAAGCATCGGAGAGTCTTTACAGGTGCAGACCTCCGCCTCTCTGACTAAGCTTGGAGTCGAGGACAACCAAGGATACTAAAAACACGTGGACAGTTGGTAAAAACCGTGCCAACACCAGTTTTTATTTTCATGTCTCATGAGTTCGTTTTTTTAGAGTTGAACATTATATACACAGAGTTGAAAATCCTATGTATTATATAGTTAATACCTGAGGTGATATATGGAACTTCTATCATGTGATTTTTGTTGTTGTGGTGGTATGATTTTTCTTGTTTCAAAATATGGTTCATATGCATTCTCAAATAAAATTAAAGATGGTTCATATGCATATATATCATGTTTGCATATTTATGAATCTAGTATAATTTTTTATATACCTTGTGTACTTATGTTTTTCTCATATATACCATTTTGCATATTTATTTACCAAGTATATCAATTTTTTTTTCTCAATTTCATTGTTTTGAATGTTTTTGTCCCTACTTGTGCTTGCATGTTGTCTTGGTATATGTATTTTTTATCTGAGTAGATCATTTATTGTTATTGGTATATGCTTGTTAGTTGTGTATGTATATTGATTTCTAACTCTAAGTGTAGATAATTTGTGTTGTATAGTCGTTCCTTTATTAGAGGCTATAAGGCAGAAGATCTAAAATTAGTTTGCAAGCCATAGGTTTTTAGCTTCATCTACAAGAACAGAACTTACTCCTTGGGCATAAGATCAAGTACAAACGCAGATTCATTTTGTACGGAAAATGACAGTAAATTGCTATTCTTTTTTGTTTGTTGTTTTTTAGAATTTGGTATATACAATTTTCGCTTTGGAATATAAATTTGTCAACATGGTAGATATGGATATATACCAAATTCAATAATGCTCTATATGAATTGATTTTAACAGTTGTTATAATATCTTTTGATTTTTTTTGTTATTTTTTTGGTGTTAATCGGGTTCATATAGTTGATTTTAACAATTTTTATTTTCATACAGTTTATTTGTTTGCTGTTTTTCAGGGGTTGGTATATAGATTTTATGCTTTGGTATATAAATTTACGAACGTGGTAGATATTGATATATACTAGATTCAGTAAAGCTTTATATGAATTGATTTTAGTAGATGCAGTAGTATCTCTTTGTTTTTATTGTTATTTTTTTTGTGCTATTTAGATTAATACAGTTGGCTTCCATATATATCAAGTTCGTGACACCAATTCAGAGTTCATTATTCATTTGATGGAACATCGTTGTGGTTGTGGAAAGTAGAATTTTGATAGCATTTTATGTTCTCATATTTGTGTTGTAGTTAGTTAGTTCAGCTTGAGTTACTACAAGTATGTTTCTCATTTTTTCAAGAACTCGCCTATAGTGGTATTATTAATATAGTTGGAAGTCAATCAGAATGGGACGTTCTAGATTTTGTTAAAGAGTAACTTGTTCTCTCTCCGATTTTTAAGAAATCCGGTGTTGGCAAGCCGAAGAAGGAAAGATATCTCTCAACGAGTGAGTTCAATAAGAAGAAGCAAGTGCGGTCGATGCAAGTAATGCGGCCACAATCGGAAAAATTATAAAAATCTAATTCCTACTGAATTTCGCATTACTAAGAAGATGAAAAGCTATTCAGAGCATTAGATTGTTATTAATTTGACTTATAGTTGGTTTTTTTTTTTTTTAAGGAGGTTTTTGTTTTCCATATTTTGGGTACTTTTTTTGGTCCTTGGTATATAAAATTTGGTATTATTAGATTTAGACTTGAGGTTTTAAATATTTTGTTATTTTCCTTTATTAGTGTTGGTACATATTTAGATACATTTTTTTAACATTTTGGATGAAGATTATTTCTTAGTATATAAGTTTATATACCGATGATATCTTAATGAATTTCTTCTTGATGTTGGTACTTTTTCTTATGCTTTAGTTGTATATTTAGATATTAAAGAAAAAATTTATACTGAGATATTTCAATTTTATTCAATTTAATTCATGATATTTTTCTTTTGAACAAATTTTTTACATATCTTGTTATAGTATATGAAAATACGTACTTAGTTCATATTCTTATGAACCAAGAGCAAAAACCTATTTACCATCTCTAAAGATGGAGCATATGTTGTTATGGTATATAAACATATATATGTAGTTTATATTTTTATATATAATAGCAAAAATATATATACTTAGTTTCTGGTTATTTTCCAGTGCCTTAGTGGATATAGACTGTTATATTTGAACATATATATACTTAGTTCATGTATTTATGAACCATGAAGAAAACTTTATCTACATAGTTCAAAATATTATATACCATATAGAAAATAAATTTGTTAAGAACTACGAATCATTAAGTAAAACTTCAAAATTATATATACTCAGTTTCTGATTGTTTTCCAGTTCCATGGTGGACATAAGCCTATATATTTGAACATATATACCTAGTTCATGTTTTTATGAACCATGAAGAAAACTTTATCTACGTAGTTCAAAATATTATATACTATATATATAGAAAACGAGTTTGTTAAGAACCATGAATCATCAAGTAAAACTTTTGTTCCATTTCTACATTTTCTTCAAATTTTTATTCGTCAAGAAACACATGTCTTATAATACAATATTTTATTTATTTTTTATACAATTTATGATCATATATACTTAATTCACATTTATATATACCAAAGATGAATTTTTTATCTACCATTCTTCTATAGATAGTGACCATAATCAGACAAAGCATAGGAATAAAAGTTAACATATGATAATCATTGTTTAAAAAAACTTAATTTTTGTCATTCAAAACACAATATAAATATCGTTCTAAGCATGAAAATATTCATCATAATCTTTCTCTTGTTTTCTACTTCTCTGTCTCTGAATCGGTCTGATAATTTCTTTTCTTCTTGTCCATCCCCCAGTGATAAAGCTCGGTGGCCAACTTTTGACGGAAGAATGTCATCTTCTATTGAGTAACTTCGCTTGTGCTCAATTGGTCATTAGTGCTTCAAAAAAATATCTACCATATAGTAAATTGTATCTACCAGAGTCATAATTTAATCTACCAAAAAAAAGGACATCAACATAACCAAAAAAATTTAAACAGCAGATGAATGATAAAATTAGCTTTTATCCTAAAAAAGCCAATAAAAATAGATATTTTATAGATTTAATTATCTACCAAGTATATATAATTATCTACCACTTCTAAGTTATTATAGACTTGTTTAGAAATCTATCAAGAAAATCAACTCACATCAAATCTTCCATCAAAGATCAGAATTGTATACTATCCAAATTTATTTAGTTTATGAAGGTATTAATATCAGCTTATGATCAACCAAAACCAAATTTATACCAAGTCTTTTTACTATTTTGCAAAAATTATCTACCACATAGAAAATTATATCTATAGGCACTATAAGTCTATCTACCAAATACATATCTATTAAATACCTATTTAATGACGAAAAATGACTAAAACGGGGAAGCTAAAAGCTAAAAAAACAAGGGATTATAAAGCAAGGATGTTACCAAAGGTATCGAGTGGACAAGATCTCAGAGAAATACAAGTTTAATCAACTCAGCTGATCAATAAAAAAATGAAGAATGGAGAATGCTTCAACTCAGAACTTTCACTACTATATATATACAAATATTCCAAATAACCCTTTCATTTTCATGCTTCCAAATCTTGTAAACAGAATAATAATAAATAAATAATACATGGCTTTCTCACGATAAATCTTTAAATGAAGCAATGATCATGAAACATGACCATCTAATGTTTCAATGTCTGCTGCCCCTTTTTCTCAACCTCTTCCACCCATAATAACAGCTCCTACATCATTATAATGATTGTTTTTGCTTACTAAAAGTCATTAAGATAAATACATACAACAATATCATCCCAATGGACAAATGTCGTCATTTTTTGACAATTTGCTCTTCTATTTCTATTTCTAATTCTAATTATTAAGTATATAGTATCATGATTATGCACCCAATATACACAACTGATGATTGAGAGTTTATTTACCATTGGATCTTAGCATCTATTAATATCAATTTATGATCTACCAGAACCAAATATTTATATAATAAAATTAATTTTATAAAAAAACAAATATATATACCAAGTTTAGATAATAATCTACCACAGCTAACACTCAAAATAATATAAAATTTCTTTTTAGCATTTTGTCAAACATTTAATATGCGCTGCTCTAATCTATTTCTATAAAAGCCATACTATATGCTTAAACCCAAATCAAAGAAAATAAACAGAACATACATACTCTAAAAACCTTGGATTCAAATTAACCACGTATCAAATAATAATGAAATTAATCGGAATGTAATAAAGTATATTATGTTTACATATATGTACATATGAGCTATGTCTGAAGTCTAAAATTTAAAAGAGGATTTCTAAAACCTAACATGCATGCATATTCATACATATAAATACAAATGTACCGGTTTAATGTTGAGTTTTCACTCTGAATCTTCAAACATAAACTTCAATTTAACTCGAAGATACTGAAAATTTTGATCTATCAAATGTGTTTTGATTTTTCTGGGATTGGATTTGATATTTTTTGTAGGTATATAGATTTTTCAATTTTGTAGATGAAGAAGATTCTCCGAAAATTTTTTTCGGTTTAAAGCTTTTGTGCAATTCGATTATATGAACGAAAATAGAGATAATGAGGGAAAATGTGAGAAAATTTTTTAGACTAGAGCGAGAAAGAGAGAGAAAATGGTGAGAAAACGATGGGGTTGAGGGTTTTTCGTGATTTTAGGGTTCTGTTCACATGTGAGGGTATTTTGGGAATAGAATTTATAACGTTAAAATGGGCTAGACATTTTGCTACAGTATCTTGGGTTTGGACATATAGTAGTTTTGGAGCTGAATTGTGGCCAGATACCTATAAGCCCCAAATAAAATCAGAGAGAATAGAAAGGCAGAGGGAGAAATTAGAATATGGAAAAGAAATAACATAATATTATTTAATACATTGCATTCATTTTTCAACATATAAGCTAATTATTTTTCATCTTATTTCAAAATGTCGTATTAAGTTATATAGTATAAAATTATGACCAAAATATAGTATTCTATTAAATTAATACAATCCAGTTTTAATTCATCATAACGAACATGGCTAAGAGGCTAAGAGGGTTAAGCAAAATGTATCGCAAAAAAACTTTTTGGAGGACATTTGGCTGAGTGTTTCTTTTTCGACTTGTGTTTTTACGTTTAGCTACATTTTTTTTAAATTATTATTAAGTTTTAAACAGTTTTTAATGGTGAACATTCATTTTGTAAGTCTTTCCTTATTCTCACAATCTCTAACAGATTTAATTTTGATATTTTCTGTAGGAAAATTTTGATATAAAGTTCTTAATTAATTTTGATATAAATTGAATATTCAATTCAGGCGCTACTTAGCAAGTATTTGCTTTAGGAACTATTATGGTTGAAAACTTCTATATTTCATTGAAATAAAAAATTTGGGAAAAAAAAAATTTGTGCCCTCTGTTGCAATTACAATACCTTTTACTTTTCCTTTCTAATGACTTTTCTCGAAGTTTTTTAGATTTTGGTGTTTTCCTCAGTCCCACATACTCATGGTTGTATTGACTTGTCTTCTCTTCTCTCATCTTCTTCATTATTTTATACTTCCACATTNAAGTTTTAAACAGTTTTTAATGGTGAACATTCATTTTGTTAGTCTTTCCTTATTCTCACAATCTCTAACAGATTTAATTTTGATATAAATTGAATATTCAATTCACGCGCTACTTAGCAAGTATTTGCTTTAGGAACTATTATGGTTGAAAACTTCTATATTTCATTGAAATCAAAAATTTGGGAAAAAAAAAAATGTGTGCCCTCTGTTGCAATTACAATACCTTTTTCTTTTTCTTTCTAAGAACTTTTCTCGAAGTTTTTTAGATTTTGGTGTTTTCCTCAGTCCCACATACTCATGGTTGTATTGACTTGTCTTCTCTTCTCTCATCTTCTTCATTATTTTATACTTCCACATTATTCTCGTATTTTTTTCTATGTTTGTGATTGAAGTCCCATTGTTTTGCTATGGAGAACTTTATCAATTTAAGCTGGTGAGTCGCATTTTACTGATATTGAACAACAAATGTCCTTAACTAAGGGCGGACGCTTGCTTATGGAAAGATCTATTAGAAAGGCGATAACCTTGATGTTCGTAACAAATAGGGTCGGTTTTATAGCAAAATAACCGAATGGACCTATTTTAAATAAATTGCCAATTTTTTTAAATAATGTAACAAAATGACCGTGTATCATAATATATAACAAGTATAAAATATGATAAATTTTATTAAATACGCTCCAAAAGACTCCATAATTGAGTTATATGCTCAAGTTAATAAACATTTGAAATATATGCTTGTGTAATTTTTAGGTAAAAATATATTTAAAAAGTTTTGAGCATATTTTGTTTTTCAAACCTAAGTTATCATCCGAATTTCTTTGTTTAAATGCAATAAGTATAGTTTAAAATAGTCTATTATTAAGGACTTGCTTGGATATACTATTATTTTGTGTTTTTTATTTTTTTTAAAAAGTTAGAAGATGAAGATCTTCTCAAGCAAAATTTTGAGAAGGTCAAGCCACTCTTTTCATTTAAAAAAAAAAAAACATAAAACATAAAACAAAAGTGATCCGAACAAGCCCTAAGTTTTAAGATATTTTGGAGTCATCTATGTGTTAAAAAGTAATATTTGAGTTAATTTTTGCGATTTGTAAATATAATTTGGGTAACTATTGAATATCGTCAAAATTATATCGAAAATGTCACTTCATCAAAAATTGTCGAAATTTATCAAAATAACCATTTTCATAAAATTATAGTGAAAATACCACTTTCATCAAAATTTTACTAAAAATATATTATAGATTTTTATCGAAAATATCACTATCGAAATTGCATCAAAATTATCAAAAGTACTAGTTCCCTTGAAATATTATCAAAAGTACCAATTTCATCTCAAAATGTCACTTTTATTGAAAATCATTGAAATTTCAACACTTGTCGAGATTTTTTCATCAAAACTCACAAAAATAACCCAAAATTAATTTTATTTTTAACACATAAATTACCTCATTATATTTCGAAACTTAGTAATAAGCTATTTCAAACTATATTTATTACTTTTAAACTTTGTTTTCAAAATATTTTTGAAATGTTGAAAAGTTTTTTCTAGAGGGACTATACTTTTATTTTATTAGGGGCATTTTAGTCAAAAAGTATATTTTCAAAGATTTATAAATTGAGCATAGGAGTTAAATTAGCATATTTTTGGAGCATGTATTGTCTAATTTCTCATATATATATATATAACATACATAGTATAAAAACTAATATACTAAGTACATAGCTGAAACTGGTAGTTAAGTAGATATATCAAGTGTAATAATACATATACTCAATTCTTTAGCTATAAAAAGTGAACAAAGATTTATTAAAACAAAGTATAAGTACATAGTTGAAACTAGTAGTTAAGTAGATATATCAAGTGTAATAATACATATACTCAATTATTTAGCTATAAAAAGTGAACAAAGATTTATTAAAACAAAGTATAGAAAAAGGATATACACTCTAAACAATGGCCCTAGTTGTAAATTTAAGGATTTAAACTCAGTAACTCATGCTTTAATACTATGTTAGATAGCTAATTCATCCCAAAGTTTTAAGCTATTAGGAGATGGACAATAGTATTTCACCCTATTAGGTTTAACTAAAGCAAAAAATTTCCCATGCATAAAATGCAAACTTATATAACGTTTTTTAAAAAAAAAGTATAAGCTTCTAAATATACCCACAAAGCACTAGCGAGATACATTCTTTCGCTGGTAATATTAAAGAGACTAAAGGGGTGTCTACACCACACTCGCATTCTTACTATAATAAAGTATATGATTTGATTAAAATTATCTTTAATTTTAATTTAAAGCTTTTTGCGTACCGCAAGTTCACTCACAACTTGTAAAGTCCCACATTGTTTTTGTTATGTATTTCTCATTTCCAAAAACTCTATATACATAAGTTTTAAATTTATCATTCATTATATCATCTGTAACAATGTACAATGGGCTTCTCTTATAACGGGGGACAAAAAATTATCAGCAACTTAGCAGAATTGCAGCCCTATTTGATATATAGCAGAATTGGAAAACTTAAAAAACTTAAAAATATATTTACACTTATTAGCCTTACTTTTTAGAAAATGAATAATACGTAATATCTTATTATTTGGTTGAAATTTAGAAATAATATTGGAATTTTTAATATTGGAATTTTTTTCAAGTTGTCAAAAATATCATTATTTTTAGATGTTTTGATAAGACAAAAAAGAAAAAGTTGGATATTTTAAATTTTGAGTTACGATGAAATGGTTATTCCTTAGATGATGGAGTGGAATATAATTCTGTCATTTAATCAATTTACGATTAGATTGAAACTGTAATTCTTTTGCTAAAAATGTAAATTAAACAATGACATGTACTTTTTATTGGATCGAAACTTGTTTGTTCTTCTATGTGAACGAATATATTTGAAGATATATAACAAAATATGTTATAATTTGAATTAGAGATATTTGAACAAGTAACAGAATATAATCAGTAATAATTTGAGAAGAAATTTGATTTATGTGGTAATTTTTTTATTAAAAAAAAAAAGGAAGAAAGAAAATCGTGGATGGTCTTTTTTTTAAAAAAAATCTATAATTTATTCAAAAAGTACCGATTTTAAAAGCCTATTTAGAAAAATTAGCACTTTTTTTTTTGAATTTACACCTAGAGGATCTATAAACTCTTGTGATAAAAAATAAGAGTCACTCATTAATATTTTCAAAACTAATCTCCATTGCCATGTCACACATATAAAATTCCTTGGATATCGAATTTTTCTAACAAACTTCAAACTACTTTAGCCACTATTGTCGGTCCCGATTCCAACCCCTGCGGCGGCGCCTCCACTCGACTAGGGTCAAAAAATTTTGATTGTGGTCAAACTTATTCGGCCGCATCTCCCAGTTGTTCCGATCGTTTTTTGACCTTTGGCTGGAAAATTTTGACCTCGGTCGAAAATTTTTGACTGGCATTCGATTGTAGTTAAACATGGGCAGCTACATTCCCGGTGCCACCTCCGTTACTTTTGACTTTTTCGACCTGGTCGAAAAATTTCGACTATGATCAAGTCAAGGATAATTTGGAACTCCGAAATATTTATTAAATGACATGACAATAAAAGTCATACTTTTGTAAAATAGCTTATAGGTTGTCCCTATTTTTATCACATATATTAAAAGAGGGTCAAAATGGATAACCTCCCGCCTCTTCCCCCCCCTATTTTTTTCTTTTACTACTTAAGGACTTGAGACAACAAATCATATTACCTCTTCAAAACTTGAATTTATCAAAAGTACTTAAGGTAACCAGTCGAGTTACATGTATTTATGTAGAAATCTGAAATTTAGATGGGAATCATTTTAATCATTAGACCATCTCCAATGTATTATGCTAAAAAAGTGTGTGCCAATGTTATATTTGAAATGACTTGCTAAATTTAGAATACACTTTTTAAATTTTGCTCCAATACATACATGCTAAAAGAAGTACATTTAAATACTACTTTTATCTACAAATATTCTCTTTTCCACTATTAATTTCTATTATTATATCATCCAGTTATCAATGATAAAAGCTCCACTTTACTTACCTATACAATCACTCATATTCTATTTAAATGGCCAAAATAGTCAATACAATCACTTATATTATAGCCATTACAATTACACATATGCAAAAAAAAAAAGTAGCTTCTTGAGTGTGATTCCTTTTTTTTTTTTTTTTTTTTTTTTTTGTGTGATAATACGAGAAAAAAATAAGTGGCGGAAACTCTAATTTATTTAATTTTGTGAGGGTTATATTGTGAATAAAATTTAATGAAAAAAGAATAAAAAAGTGTATAGTATTAAATTTCACCACATTGCAATATTTATACATAATTTCAATTTAATAAATTACCAGTAATGTATATTTTCACACATATTAAAATTAAGTTAGCCAATTATAAAATACACATATTTTATATTAAAATAATGATAATATTATAAAATTTAATACATGCTATAATAACAATATTGTAAATTCCAATACATACTAATGATAAATTGTAAAATCAAACACATGTTATAATGGCAATATTGTAAATTAACATATACTATCTTTTGTGTTATTTAATCCAACAAATAGAAGATACTAAAATTTAGGATTTATGACACAAATGGTCCCTAAACTATCCAATTTAAGGCAAAATTGGTCATCAAAGTTATAATTGTGATAATTAAACCCATGAACTTTCTGATTTGAAATAATTTGGTCATTAGAATGTCTAAATTACAATTTGCTATTAAATTTATAAATTAAAACACACGTGAATAACATGTGGTAGCATCTGAAAGTGTATTAAGGGAAAATAAGCTGAACAAAAGGATTTGGAGAGAAATAATTGTGTATTATTTGCACTTTTTTTAGAGTTCTTGGGACTTCAAATTTGGAAAAAAACTTTTTTGTGATTATTCATTTTATGCTTGAAATTCTTAAATCACCTTTCAAGTATACTTTCAGATGCTATCGCGCGCTCTTCACGTTTGTTTTGTCAGAAATTTAATAATTTATAATTTATATAGTTCAGGGACCAAATTGCTTCAAATCGAAAAGTTCAAAAGCTTAATTGCTATAATTAAAACTATGAGGATCGAATTGCCACATGTTTGATAGGTTTGATAGTTCATGGACCATTTGTGCCATTAACTCTAGAATTTATGTCGAATATAGAAAATCATTAGAAAGACTTTTTTATGGCTAAATGCTAAAATTTAGCATTAGAATGAGATATAACATACCTATTGGAGATGCTCGAATGGAATAATTTAAAAATAAACGAGCAGAAAATGAGCAAATTTTCATTTAACCGCCTAAAATGAACCAATTCGCATTGTGCGGCGTGGTTATTTTACTCCGTGGTATGGCTTGGGGTCTAATTTTCTTTTGCCTCCTTAGTATGATGTGGAAAACAAAGTAAGTGTTTTATTTCCGCAAATTAACCGTATCATGCATATACAATATATATCTAATTTAAAAAATATTCTTATACACTAATTTATGATATATTCTGAAATTTTTGGACAAAGTCAAACAAATGAGAACTTATAACTTTGTTGTTCGTTGTAATGTTATTTTAGAGGATTTTAAATTTAGACATTTGTGCTCTACTTTTTTTAGATTGGGCCACATATTATTAAGATGTTATTTTTCAAATGATTTTATTTTAATAATTTTAACTTTTTGAAAATTGCTTCTTAAATTTAACCCATATTAATTAAGGCCCATATAAAAGGCCCAAACTACACTGGTTAAAAATTTTCTTCAACTGCACTACGCGATTTAGTTAAAAAATTTCACATAATACTGCCAAAATCACACCATGCTCACCCCTACAAAGGAGTGTACATTCAAATATCAAAACAAAAAATTCCATAAGAAAAGGATAAAATGAGCTATTCGAATAGAAAACCCGAAATCGTTAAAACAATCCACATGCGAATATGCCATAATGCACTGAAAAAAAACGGTTATCCATTCCAAAGTTATTCCTACATGGGCATTAGAATAGGAAAGATAACTTTGCGATCCTGCATCCTACTATTATATTATACCGCTATCTACCAATGTAAATTTTACTTCCCAGCAACAAGTGTAGGCTGTGTATCCAAGATAAAGGTCCAAACATTGAACATTTGCTTCACCGCAGAGGTTGTAACAACTAATAATACTAAGTACTAAAAACCAAATAAACATCACGCAGAGGTTGTAACAACTAGTAACACGGAGTACTAAAAACCAAATAAACATCTCAATTCAAAGTACAAAGTCATATCATCCCTCCAAATTAGGAAGAGCATAACAGCATATCCCAACATTCATGAATTACAAAGCTCCACATTTAGAAATAAAAAGAAATTCATCTTTGTCCGTTCACTCTAATCCATCAGCTATTCCAAAACTGTGGCCACTTCCATAGCTAACCTAAGCAACAAGGGTGCTGGCAGTTGTTGACTCACTGCAAAACAATACGCTAAGTCAGCAAAATTTACGAAAACTTCAACAAAAGCCAAGATAAACAAAATTCTAAGAGGACCAGAATTATTCGATCAAGGCCTTGCTCTCCTCCAATTAACAAACCAATTAACACATTATAGTACCAATCTCTTCAACAAACGCTAAGCAAGAACTTGGAATATACAGACACATTTTACCATTCTACCACCTTCCTTTTTTTTTTTTCTTTCCGCTAACAGTTTCAAACTTCCAGGATGATAGAACTATAACCAAAAGCATAAAAATTTTTGTTCTGGAGGTTAATAATGACATTAAGCAGTACTTAGTAGAGATATACAGACAATTAAATGTTTAAAAGGAATTAAAAGTCCAAAGACTTAACTCAATAGTCAATACCAGACAAGAAAAGACACAAACGACCTTATAAACTTCTAGATAGCACCATTAACATTTCACAAGTAAACAAGTTAAAGTTGGCAAGGGAACAGAGTGCTTACTATTTCCACACTGGGGGAAGCTTCTTGGTTTTCTTGTAGTAACGTGCAAGCCTGTGTATCCTGCTCTCAACCAAAATCAATCGGAACTTGGAATCCTTGTCCTTCCTGTTCCTCTCGAGATGCTTCCTAATCGAGACTGCCTTCTTAATAAGATGATACAGGTCCTCGGGAATTTCAGGAGCAAGACCTAACAAAACAAATTGAATTAAACAAAGAAAAACTATTAACCATGGAAAGCAACAACTACCTTGACTACATTATCAATCGCATTTACCAAAACAAATAAAAGAAAAATCACAAAAATTCATTATTTCCTTCTCTCATCAAACAATTTGAGAGCAGTTAATCAGAATCTTGAGTTATTCTACCCAAATCATTAAATAAATAAATCTAAAAAATATACACAAAAATTAGATTTGACTAATACTGAAGTCAAAAGAAGTCATCTACATTGCTCCTTGACTCCCTCTACTTCGAAGTTTTGAGCTCATTTCAGATAGAGAACAATCCCATAATGAAAAATAAATAAATAAATAACACACCATGTGCATTGAGGTTACAAAATGAATAAAACTAAGAAAATCAATCAACCAAAGCGAAAAATTTGCAAAACCAAACCACAACACAGTATTAAGATATAGAAAACCAACAATTATCTCTATCACCAAATTAAAGAAATGAAACATCGCATAATTCACTATCTTCTCCAATTGTCAAAACAAAGGGTCTTAATTCCCATAATTATGGGACAATGACTGAAATTAAGGCTCTACATTTCGGCCAAACTCTTATTTATTTCTAAGTTTTGAGCTCATTTCTATAGAGACAACAATACGTCAATATCACAAGAGAATACCAACCGAAATAATAATTTCAAAAATACATAAATAAAGAAAAATACGTACCATGAGCCTTGAGGATACGCAAGATCTTGCTTCCAGTAACACTCTTAACCTGAGCAATACCGTGAGAGTCACGGAGAATCACGCCGATCTGAGACGGCGTAAGACCCTTCTTTGCAAACTTGCAAATGTTCTCCTCAACCTAAACCCATCAAAGCTTCATACAATTAATAAGCACAATTACAGTTAATTAGGCGATTAATAGATTCATTGACTTACATCTTGAGAAGAGATCTTGAGCCAACTTGGTGGAGTTCTCTTGTATGGAAGAGCTGAGGCAGAGATACCCTTACTGCAAACAGAGCATTACATAAGTGTGATTATATACTATATAATACACAAATATATGTGTGTATATATATACATATATGTATAAAGTAAAACAATATGATTTGATAGAGTACCCGCGGCTGTGCATACGACCCATGGTGGCAGTAACGGTGGTGATACAGCTTCCTCTGCTTCAAAGCCTTCCTGGTTCCTCCGAGAGCAGCTCACACAAACCCTAGGCTCTTTAAGAGATGAGTTCCCCAGGATTTATATGCGAGGCCTAATTATGGTATTTGTCCTTTCTTTTGCTTAAATGACGAGGATATCCTTATGCTAATTCTCGTGGGCTTTAATTGGGCCATATGGCCCATGTTCACTCTGTTATTTGGACAAGTAGGGACTGGGTCAGGCCCAAGTTTAATTTTGGCCTAACTAAAGGGAAATGGACTTGATTAAGAAGAATTTAGACTAAAATGACTTTTATAAAGAGTGTTTTAAAAAGGGATCTGGACATTTATATCTATTTTTTAAAAAATANTTTTATGCAGAATGTCATGTACCTAAGTAAATCATAAGAAACTATGGAAATTATTGTGGTTTTCTTTAGCATAATGCTCTGTAGCTAAGTAAATTGCAGGAAACCAAGAAGATTTCTTGAAAACCATTGTGGTTTCTATTTTACAGAATGCTTTGTAGCTAAGTAAATTACAGGAAACTACGAAAGTTTCATAAAAACCATTGTAGTTTCTTTTTCAAATCACAGAAAAATAATGAAAGTTTCCTGGTAATTATTGTAGTTTCTTTTTTGCAGAATGCCCTTTAGCAAGAATTGAGTGAGGTATTGAATAAGGACGTTGTAGAATATAATCAAGTTCTCAAATTAAGTAATTATATTTTTGAAGTAAAAGCAACAAAAAACTATTTAATACCAAATTAGATTTTGATTTCAAGAATAGCAATAATCATCTTATTTTTTTTAAGGAAACCAAATTAGTTTGAACTAGAAACTAATTTGGTTTTTGATTTCTATTTCTTGATTGACTATTGGATTCTAATGACCACAGTCAATAGTTAGAAACCAAGAGTAAAAATGGTTTCTAGCTTCTAATTAGGGGTGGCAATTCGGGTTACGACACGACGACACGACACGATTTTTTGCGGGTTAGGATTGAAGAAAAAGGGCACAGGTCGGGTTCGGATCGACCAGTCTGACACGAATAAAAAACGGGTCGGGTTCGGGTCAACCCGCTTGGCACGAACTTGACCCGTTTGACCCGCCAACAAATATATATATAATTAAATTGTAAAAATATTTTTATTTAATTTGTTTATGACTATTATTATAGATATATTTAATTTGTACAATGTAAGTATTTGAGATTATAAGTTATTAATTATATTTATAAATTACCCCTAATTTATTTATTTTAAAATGAGACAATAATAGCCTTAGAAAAAGAAAATATAAGTTTTAAAAATACGGGTCATAGCGGGTTGGCGGGTCAAAAACGAGTTGACTGGTCAAAATCGAGTTGTGAATTGGATGTTATTCACCAAAGCGGGTCGGGTTCGGGTCAACCCGTTTCAGGTGCAGGTCGGGTTAGTGTTGATGGTTTTCTAACACGACGGGTCACGGGTCGGGTTCGGGTTGACATAATTTATGTATATATTAGACTTCAACCAGACACGAACCCGACCCGTCGACACGAATTGACACCCCCTACTTCTAATATTAGTTTTTTTAAAAAAAGAAAAATAAAATGAGTTTCGAAAAATGAATTCAAAAAAGAAAATACGAAAAAAAAATAAATAAAGAAAAAAGACTTAAAATAAATAAAAAAAAACAAAAGCTAAAAAGAAAAGAGTAATAAAGTTCGATGTGAAAAAAAATTAAAAAGAGAAAATAAAAA
>JXTC01000314.1:330146-377939 GCA_002914845.1 Trema orientale | reverse complement strand
CATGGGCCAGCCTGAGGCCCCTTTTGTGGGCCTGCTAAAATTATGTTCGTCAGGCCGAGTCAAGCCGGGCTGTCCGTATGCATATCTATTAACTCGACTGTTAGTTCGTGTATGATTAAACTTGAACCGATCCATAATTATAATTTTATAAATACGTGTTTGTTTGCATTCTATTTAAAAAATAAAATTGCACCACACGAATACTTGATAAATTTGCGACAACAACAGTCTTAAGCAAAAAATATATACACGTCGCACTCGGCAAAGATGTCTTTGACTCTTCGTGCCAATTGCCAAAGTGTATCACGCAACATCTATTATGGACTACTTCTATAATAAGCGGATCTAGCTCAAACCGGCCCTTTGGTCTTTGACTAGTAAGCCATCTTCATCTACTTTCTCATTTTTAAATCTGTCTCCACTGCTACTTTTAACTCAAGGGCATATTTCAATTTTCTTTTTCCAACATGTGCTCAGAAAGAAAAATAAACACTTACATCAAGTGGAGAAAAATCTTCACCAAAATAATTAATTAAAAGTACTAATTACTTCTAGTTCAATACATCTTTGATCTCCAAACCAAAGTGTTCTTCGTGGATCTCCCATAACTAAGTTAGCTTGTCTTTACTTGTCATACAGTACAAGAAGTTTTAGACGTGGGGATTTAGTTGATCTTAGTATATTTAGTAATAATAAGAATAATACATCATGTAACAGGTCATAGTTTGTTTTTATTCCAGAAAGTCACATTCATTAGAGCGCCCACTCAGATTAAGATAAGGAACAACTGCTACTCTTTCAACACAACCATCATATATAAGCAATTTGTTGGTAAATATAAATCAATATTAATGTGACAAAGGGTAAACAAATTTTTTTTTTGGAAGGAAGGAGCGGTAAACATATTAATTGACTTACAGAAATTAATCGTCACCTACCGCTACGCAATTATTTGAAACGAACAAAGATAGATATACCTACCGTACAAGATTCCGTCTTCTGCATCCAGTAAACCTTTGTGGGCGGCCTGTCTGTGATGATGATATATAGCCCTTGACTTTGATTGACTATTTTGAGAGAGGATATATTGATTTCAAAGTGGTTCATTTGAGATAAGAATAAGTAATATATTGCATTGGATTTATTTCTGAGCTTCAGTATCTATATTATTTGCATTGTTCCAAAAAAAAAAAAAATAGTGACAACAAATTATTTATGCTATTAATAAAATTAAGCGGCATATTCTATATACTTTTAGTTACAAATTTTAGTATACAATAATGAAATTAATTATGATTAAAAGACATCTAAATCTAATAATATCAAATCACAAATTTATAATTATTACAATATAATTATAATGACATTTTTTCAGTCACTCATATTTGTAATTCGTACTTGAGACTCAAATTAAAGATTTTTTTTTAATTTTTTTTAGTGCATGGTTGTTTGATCCAATGGTGCAAAATAAATTAAAACATTGTTTGAAATGAGAGATTAACATTAAGTACGGTTTTGTAGTAGATGTATGCGTAGCATAATGTACACAGGATCGATTCTCATATTAATTAAGTGCAACATACAATATACATATGTACTTGTACGTACTACGTACGTATATATTCTCCCTCAAGCACACAAGCTAATTAAAAAGCATTTTTCTTCTTTAATGAACTTGCTACATATATAAAATATAGCTAACGATCGATCTCAACATCGTGGTCATTCATGAGTACTTTAAACATTGGTCTCACACTTCCTAATATCTAATTCAACAAATTTACAAAAGTAGAGACAACGTGGCCCAGTGCTGATAAAAGGCTGCAAACACTAACTATTTATACCATTTTTTTTTTTTTTCACTTATACCAGTAATTTATTCTTCAAACCGAAAGATGAAGCAACATATTTATAAAAGTTTGTTTAGAAAAAGCACCATCATTATCATGATCTCCATAATTAATTAAGAGCACTCATCTCTTCCTTGAACTTGGGCATGGCTTGCCTAGGGAGAGAGACCAAAATCCCAACCGCATCTTTCATTGAAGGATCCGATTTTGGAGGTGGCAAGAAGGTGCACAAATCCACTGACCCAAAACACTCCCATTGTAACGTTGTCACATTCACTACTTTCCATCCAAACCCAATTTCGTCAACAACCAACCCCAAATTTCTCCAATCGGTCAAGGCCATTAGTGCACCCGTGGCCTTAATCTTCTCATTTCGCCTATTGACCAACTCTGTCTCCAAAACATCAATTGTTCTTCTAATGTAGCTGTTGTCAAAAACGTCCTTCTTCTTCTCCTTGATCAAGTTCGCGATTTCGGAGAGCGGTTTCTCTTCAAGCTCTTTCCCTGTTACCTCAACCGCCGAGGTCAAAAAGGCATTCCCATAATACCCTTCTGGCAAAGGAGGGTTTATCACCTTCCTTAGCCCCGTAGCGAAATAGAGAGTTGTAATTCCATCATGGTTGAGTTTTAGGGATCTCAACCTCGCTCTCCAAACAAAGGCAGCAAGTACTTCAAAAGTGGTTAAAGTACTTGTGCCATTCATCATCTCCTTAGCTAAACTCTCTTTCAGTCTTTTTATGCTCTCACTCTTCACGTAAAAACAGTCATCCAAAATGTCCGAAGAGGGCATGTAAGGAGACTTAGCAGGAGAAGCCTTGTCAACCTTGAGAGGCTCCTTAATAGGAGTCCCCACCAGCCTCTCTCGTTCCCAAACCGGCTTCACCGAAAGCTCCTTGCCTTTAGAAAGCTCAGCCATGGCTTGGAAAAACTGCGCCGCGCCAAAGCCATCGGATACCGAGTGAGAGAGCCCGAATCCAATAGTGAAACCCCCGCAAGAGAACTTAGTCACCTGCAAAATAAGAGGGCTGGAACCGACCTCTTCGTCGTCAAGAGGCGACGAAGTAGAGACGAACTCCCTGGCTATTTCGAAGTTGAGGTCGTCCAAGTAACTGAGAGAGGAGAGAGTACAGTCTGCCGTGGCCACCAAAAACGGCACGCCGTTTGTGTTGCAAGTGAGCTTAAGCCTTCGGTCGTGCTTGTGTCGTTTGAGCCTCCCGGCTAGAGGGTAGTAATAGACCAAAGCCTCCGAGAGAGCTTGTTTGATCATGTCAGCAGGCTCGACCGTTTTGGAACTATCATCATTGTTGGCTTCGTAGACGAAGATGGTTGGGGAGATGGTTTCGAGGTTAACATCGTTGTCAATGGTGGAGAAAGAGAGAACATCGGAAGGCGTTGGTTTTGAGGGCTTAACAAGCTCAAAATCCTTCCTAACAACTGAAAATGGCGCCATGGAAAAGAAGAGAGCAGTTTGATGGTATGGTATTATAGAAGGTGGGCTATATTTGATTGAGAGGCTTTGCTTATATTTATAGTAGTAAAATATTGAATAGTTCTCTAATTATATGCTATTGATATTTTATATGCTGGGCCTCTTTATATAGTGTTTTTGGTATGGTTGGTGGGTCTGGTGCTTGAAGATTATCAACATGTAAATATTTAATATGATGATTAGTTGAAAGCCTTACCGACCCAAAAAGGCCTTAAGTAATAAATATATTAGAAATTTAGGAAAATTTTAAATTTGATTAAGTAGATGTCCACTTTTAAAATTTTATAGCTAAATGTCTAGCCAGGTATATATATTTTTACACTTGGTAGATACATATATCTACCAATTTTAGTTATTATACTGAAATGTACTGGGTATATAATTTTTTATACTTAGTATATAAAATTTTACACTTAGTATATAAGCATATATACCGGACATTTTGCTATAACATTTGACAAAGGAATATTTACTGAAATTGGGCCCAAAATTTGGTCATATTTCTATAAGCTCCTATATATAATATATGTTCAAATATTTGACACTAGCTAGTTTTGTTATAAATGGTCAAGTATGGTTAATTAGAAAATGTTATTATATATAGGTAGGTTAGTATACATATATGTCAAATTAATGACGCGCCGTTTTTCCTTAGCAATGTTTAGGGAAAAAAATAAAGGTAATTTGCCTCCTTTAGGTTAAACTCATTTGTTTAAATTTTAGCATGCTTTATTTTTCAAAGCGAAAGTGACAATTAATGTTCTGGATAAGTTAAAAATATCTTCAACTCCCCACTATTGTTTTGTTCTATTATTAATGCTAATTCTTGGTATGTTTAAATTTTTTTTATGATCACGTATAAGCATTCTACATATGTAAAAGTTATTTTAGTTTTTAAGATAAGTTTATATGACAATTAATTACGTTGATATATTTCAATTCATTAGTTACAACATTTTCATATCCATATATAGATATTTAATATAGTTCGTAATCATTAAAAAAAAAAAAAGGAGAATTCAACCATACATATGTTAAAATAAGAAAGTTTAGATGGAGAATTCAATCATACATATGTTAAAATAAGAAAGTTTAGATGAGTATTAAGACATAAATTTTGTGATCTCTTTTTCTTGTTTTGATAACAACTTTTATCTTTCTATCAAAAAAAAAAAAGATAACAACTTTTATCTATAACACGAATCTAGCTATGAGCATTTGAACAAAATATGAGCATTTGAACAAAATATGAGCATTTGATCCAATTGTGCATAAATTAGGTGGTTTCTTACGCGTATTTTGCTTACCTATAATTGTACGTAGTCAAAAATGAAAAATTAAACGACACGTCATTGAATTATTTTATAAAATGATTTACAGTAATTGATCTAGTCTAAGGTTATATTTAGTAGAAGGGAAAAAGGAGATTAAGGAAATGATAGGAGGGAAAAATGGAAGGAAAAGAAAAAATTGATTGTTTGGTAAGAAGGAAAAAGGAGAGGAAGAGAAAATAGAAGAGAAAAGAGATGGGAAAAAAGTGAGGTGGGGTCCACAAAAATTTTCCACTCTAAATTAAAGAGAAAAATGAAAGAAAAAATATTTTAATCAATTACAAAAATAAATTTATCAAATTATATAACTTTATATATTAATTTTTAAAATCATTATATTAATGATAAAATAGTCATTTTTAAATATATTAATTTCTTTTACTCTCTTTCTATCAAATAAAGAGAAATTTTTCTTTCCATTTTACACACATTGTTTTCTAGCTAATTTTTCCTTCTCTCTACCAAAGAACTTTACACTATTGCCGGGGTGTTGGTAGGTGAAGATCAAGGCATTGACTTCAGTGGTAATATTTCCTTTTTCTTTTCGGAAAGCTGATAAGTCGAGGAATTTTGAAGTTTAGTTACTAATAATTGTTTTCAATGAAAAAGTTTTTGACGAATGAAAAGCGAAATTAAAGCTGCTTTAATTAAACTCTATAAAATTTGACCTTACGCCTTAGCTGCTTTAATATATATATATATATTAGAAAAGCAATACCTTCAAAATCTTTTGTTATTTGATTAATTATATATATATATATACCAATATGTATATATTCTACTTGCTATAGACGTCTCTTTGTCCATTTTATGGCTTTAAGTGAGTGTTCGTACCCTCATGCATTTTGTTTTTTTTTTTGTTTTTTTTTTTTTTATAAATTAGATTTTTTCGCTGGATTTTGCTCTCTCTATATATAGTATAATTCGGGAGAGGCTTTGTTTCAGCATGCATGAATGTCGCTCATAATTTTTGCCAACTGAGCTAGCCTCAGTTGGTCTAAGATTTGCGGGATGTGTGTATGAGTTTGGAGGATTAAGGGTTCAAGTTTTGGTAAAGTATGTGTTTTATTTTCCTTTAAATTTGTAACAAGTGGTGGTCATTAGTTAAACTCCACTTAAAAAAAAAAGTCTATTTTTTCAGTTTCATCTATGATTAATTTGTTTTAAATCTTTTATTTTATTTTTTTATAGTAAAATTGGTTTAGAATGCCTTTTCTCAGCAGTTTCAAAAGAAATTTATAGAAATATTCAAGATCTTCATTCTTCAACTACCCACTGTACTATACAATTAGACAGATCAGATTTCCACTATACAAGTACCGACTATATTATTTGTTGATAAAGGACTAGTTAATTGGGAAACTTTTGAAGTGTGCACCAATAGGCAGTAACGATCGAGCAGAAAAATATTCCTCATCACGCGCGTGAGGTTACTGACCAGTGATCACCAGCAGGTTATTTGTCCACAGAAATTTTATTACGACTTATTTATTTAATGACTACAGGAAAAGTACTTGAGGATTAGTCTGGGAAGTGCTTAGAGCGGTCCCCTAAACGACATCATTTTTTGTTTGGAAAGAGTAAGATATTAATTTCAGTTGAAGGAATGGAAATTTTTTAAGCTTTAATGAACTTTCTGTTTCTAATTTTATTGATATATATTTTAAAAATAATACATGTAGGATAAAAACCTATATTATTAAAATTTTAAGGAAAATACCATAAACATCATCTAGGTTTTAACAAAACACTCACTTTGTGCTATGTTTTTGAAAGCCAATTATAACGTATGCCCTGAATTTTGAAATTGGGTCAAAGTTTCATTAATTGACCGATTTTTGTTTATTAAATCTTTTAACATGCATGAAATACTCTCGATAATTCATGTAACTAGACATATATATAATCATTTTATGAGAAGAATCAATTAAATAATCTGGATACAAATTTTGTACTACCTATAATATTATTATTAATTTATTAACAAGGGTATTTCTGACATTTGAAAAAATTTGGTCAATAAAAATTAAATCAGTTCTGTTGTGGGTATTTTCTCCAACCAATCTAAAGATGACATGTGGCCTCTAAGAGAGATCCAAAACGATACATCGTAGTCAACACCAAAACGACACCAAATTCATTATGAGCTGAATAGCTCCCAAAAGGATGGCAACCTGATCAGACAGAGTCAGATGACCCAGGACCCATGATCTTATAACGAGAGACTAAGTCCTAGTCAGACGGTGTGATATGCTCGGTCAACTTGAATACATGCATAAAGATCGCCAATAATTATTAACCGAGCACGCTGGCCGACCATTCAGGAGAAAGCATAACTCCGACCAAGTAACATATGCGGCTCTATTACCTCAACATATAAAAGGCGGTGCAAGCTTCGGAGAGGCTGACGTTTGGTCCAATCACCTATCTATTGTCCATACAACAGGTAGGTGAGATTCCTTTGTATCTTTCTAAGGGATACATGACTATCAACCCTAACATTTTGGGACCACAAGGTCAGTATAAATAGTACCTTATACCTCACATCTAAATTAAGCAGTCACAATTCTCTAAAACCGTATTTGTCTTCTTGCCTTTTTTCTTCACTTCATTTACTCTCTTTCTCTTTCTATCTTGCTACTTCCCAAAAATACAATATCACTACTCTTCAGCTATTATTCATTTATGTACTTCATTTGGTACATTACTAATATCATTTTGTGAAGGAGATTTGGTAGATACCATACCGGTACCACTATCATCAACTAGTAAAAAATTTATCTATAGTCATATTCAAAGTTGTACGGACCACACCTACATCAAATTTGGATTTTGGCTTCTTTTAAGAAGAAGCACTTGAAGGCACGTGATGTGCATTGGTTCACACATAAGTTAAGCTGCCACGATTCCCTAAGATGTATTTGTCTCCTTGCCTTTTTTCTTCACTAAATTTACTCTGACTCTCTTTCTCTCTTGCTGCTTCCCAAAAATATTGTACTATTATTATTCAGCTACTATTTATTTGAGTACTTTATTTAGTACATTACTAACGTCATTTTGTGAAGGAGATTGGGTATGTACCATACTGGTACCATAATCATCAATTGGTAAAAAATTTATCTATAATCATTTTCAAGGTTGTACGGATCACATATACATCAAATCTGGATTTTGGCTTCTTTCAAGAAAACCACTTGGAGGTGCGCGCTGCGCATTGGTTCACGGACCAAAATCTGTAACAAGTTTAAAAGGATAATTTTGATATTTGCAAAACTCGGTGAATATTTTTGCATTTTTGGAATAGAGAGATAAAATGGGTATTTCTTTAAAATCAGGAGCCAAAAGACACTTATTATATCATTACTAACCTGTAATTGAAAGTAATTGAAATTAAGCTGCTGATGAATTGGAAAATAAATAAGTAAAGGAATTGGAATTGGAATTTGAGGATTCATTTATGGTGTTTACTAATAGTCTAAAGAAATGGAATGAGGAACAACTGCCCTTCTTTCGTTTACTAAGCCAAGGAATAGAAATCAAAATAAGTTTATTACAAATTTATCCTTTATTTATTTTTTAATAGGTTTCTAAAAGGGTAAATTGGTACATTCAGAGGAATAGAAATCAAAATAAAATTAATTACATAAAATAGCCTTTTGGTTTACTTTCTAATTTGTTTATACAAATGGATAAATTACTAAATTCAAATTGTCGGAACTAATTTCTAACCCCTCATCTGGAATTAAGTTTCGGGAATTGAATTCTTTATTTTGTAGTGGGCACCACAAAGCTTAAATTCTTTTATGTTCAATTAAACATAGGAATTAGAACTTTTCCTTTTCCTTCTTTTACAGAGACTTATAGTAAAATAACTGAATTTTGCACTAATTTTAAGTAAGTATACGTTTTGTTTTTTAAATATAGTAGTGAAATAATCGTTGCACTAATTTTAAGTAAGTATACGTTTTGTTTTTTAAATATAGTAGTGAAATAATCGTTATATCAGTAGATATACTAATTATAAATTATCATGATATATCCAATATAAAAACTAATATATTCAATACATAATTTCATTAAAACGAAGTGCTAAAGGGACACCCACTCTATGATTATACAACGAAATGACGAACAATATATTTTCTTTTTCGAAACTTTTTTTTTAATAGCCATAACTTTAAAAATTAAAAGTAAAATTTATGTCATATATATTCGTACGATGCCTATTAATAATTGTTTATATGTATATAATTATTTTCTGCAACATCTTGGAACATGATTATTATTTAGGAGAACTTCACGAAAGGGAATTAAATTTTGTTGAAGTTTAGCTTAGAATTAGATAGTACTACATATGATACTATGAAATTAAAATGGTAAGGGGTCCTTTCCTTTTTTCTTTTTTTTTTTTTTTCATGGGGTTGGTTAATTTCAGTTCGTTATGATCTCTTTAATTACCAAAAACAAAATCGCAGTGCATATATTATCAAGATCACTTTTTATAAAATACATATGCATAAATTATACGTTGGTGTCTCCCGTTAATAATTATCACCTAAATATATGTTCTTTAAGGCGTAAAAAATAAATCGTAACAAATTACTAGCTATTTGAAACAAATTATTTAAGTTGATATTCAAACACGTTGTTGATCATTCTGCCAAAGTAATTTTTTGAGTTACAAAAGTAGGATGAAATTGCCAAATTTATTTTGGAGTTTTACCCTGTCAAAATTATTTTGGAGTTACAATTTTGCCACATTAATCTAAATTAAAATTGTCTTGTTTAAAGTGGATTCAGTTTTGTCTGGTTTAAATTAGGTTCAGTTTTTCTAAACATTAAAACGTTTAGTGCTAGATTAAATATGTAAATTTTATTGTTTAGAAACTGACTTCAGTTTTTTTAAACTTTTTTTTTGATAGCCAGTCTTTCTGAACCTTAAAACGTTCAAGTAAAATTGTCTTGTTTAAAGTGGGTTCAGTTTTGTCTGGTTTAAATTAGGTTCAGTTTTTCTAAACATTAAAACGTTTAGTGCTAGATTAAATATGTAAATTTTATTGTTTAAAAACTGACTTCAGTTTTTTTGAACTTTTTTTTTTTTGATAGCCAGTCTTTATGAACCTTAAAACGTTTAAGTAGAAAACAATTTTTGGAATTAAATCTTAGTTAATTTCATATTTGTAATAGCCCCTTTGAAACCTATAAATTGACTCATTTCTTCGGGAAAATACGAAATTTTTCTCTTTTCTCTTCTCTCAAAAACGTCTTTAGAGTATAAGCTTCAGTGTGATAGAATTTGTGCATCTTTCAATTCATTGGAGTAGCGTTGTGGTATAATACCGCTCATCAACCATTGTATCATAGGATGGATATCTAACGATCTCAAATATGCACTCATTGATAGGAAGTAAATCTATTTTAAGGAGATTGTGTGATACACAAACCTCGATTTCTCGTTGTAATTCTAGTGCCTATTGCTTATATTTCATAATGTTGCTTTAAACAATGTTATTGTCATTCTATGTATCAATATTGTAATTCCAGTATTTATTTATCCTCATAAATATTAATTATATCTATATTTTGGCTAACACATTCTTTGTATTCTCCCTTTTCACGAAATAATAACCATTATAGGCGCATTGTACGTCTACCCTTAAAATAAGCCATTTATACATTAGCAATTATGATATGCCAATAGATTGTACTAGGACACTACAATGATTACATGGATTTTGCCGACCGAAAATTAAGTTACGAAACTTTAAATGACGGGTGCAAAAGATTATCCAAATGTTTTAACTTGACCATTATATATAGCTATGATACACAGCAATGTACGTGTACGTACTACTTCAACTTCAATAATTGTGAGCTATAGTTGAAATTATTATTTATATATGTCGATTGAAGACGTGTACTCATGAGGATATTAGTAGTTCAACTGTAAGCATTACGAAGCCCTCATGTAGCCATGTGTTCATTTAACTCCGTAAAGAAAGTGCACGTCGCCAAATAAGAATGCAGAATTGTCGGTATTTATATAAATTAATTTCCTTAAGAAAAATGTAAAACCCCTTATTTTATGGGTATCAAAAACTACAAATTCTGATTCTGATTTTTTTTTTTTTCTATTGAACTTCAAAGGGTAGAGAAGAGATTTTAGTGAAAGCATTTTGAAGTTCTATTTGTTAATTTGTTTAAGAATATATGTATACGTGAATATATATATATATTATGAATATAAAAATTATACCGAATATTTAAGGACATGCTATTTGTCATTTATTAGGAAAATAATAATGTTAATAATGTTCAATATCACTTGTTGTGTTAGTTTTATTTAGGATTATAATGACACATCATATGAGCCATGTACAGAATCTAGTTTATTTATAATATTCAAATAAATTTATACGACAAGTAGTGTTGGCACTAATAATGTCCATAGCAATATTCTTAAGAAAAACCACAACACAAATAACATCCTTGGTTCAAACGGAAGAGAAACGACATATGTTCTTCCTCTTCCACTAAGCCACATACACCCTATTTCGTTTCAGTTTCACTCATGGAATGACTATTCGCTCTTATTTAAAGAATAAACGACACCAACGACTGGTGACGTTACCTAATTTGTTGTTAGGGGAAGGACCAAAACACAACTATATAGAGCGTCTGTAATCACTACAACAATGGTTTGAATAGGCGGCACACTTTTCTACAACAGGACTTTAGGCGTGAGCCGTGAGGTGAAGAGGAGATCCTAGCTACCATCAAACTTCATAAGCATTGTAGTAGGTCATACCAACCATGTTGCCCAAATAGACGACGAATTTAGAGTAACATGATAAATCTTTCATGTCACTTTTAAAATTACAAAGTAGACCGATTATTCTATTATTTTTGTTATAGTGAAGCTAGTACCAAATTTTAGTATTTGTACAATGAAAAAAATAAAATTCCACACTCCTATGCCAAATTTAGCCTAAACTAAAAGTATAACATATGTTATATTTTAGATTAAATATAGCACCTAAATAGTACGTTTTAAAATCTAACATGTGCCTCATATTTACAATAAGGATAATTCCTAAACATCACATCTGTTTTAGCTAAATACCATGTTTTACTTTCTGTTGTCATAAAATCTAAAAGAATTCTATCTATTTTCTAAAATAGGAATAAAGTAACACTCTTCTTTTTCTTTTTTTTGTCAAACTTTTTACTAAAATCTTTTTTAAATGATAATAATATCCTTAGTATTGATATCCAAACAACTTATTTTTTTGATCTTTTTAATTACAAAAAATATTTCATAAATAATTTCCAAAACAAGAATTATTAAGATCTTTCTTTTTATAATCTAAGAAAAAGTTTTTTTTAAAGAAAAAAAAATAGATACATGAGTGTTTGGTAATAGATAGATTTTGGAAATGTATGTAAAGATATTTTAAACATTTGACCAAAAAGATAAATATGATATTTTTTTCCTGTTTTAAAAAATAGATGAGATAGTTTTGGATTTTATGAGAACTATGGTATTTAGCTAATACAAAATGGATGCTATTGGGAAATTATCCCATTTACTATAACATGCTAAATCTAACCGTTAACATATCCTTATCTTTTTATGTTAGAGATGATCTTATCCATGTACAACTTGAAGAATTGTTTATCAAAAAAAAAAAAAAAACTTGGAAGAATTGATGTTACACGTGGCGTTCAAAAGGGGTTTTGGGAGTTGAGGCTTTGTTGTCTTGTCGATGAGATTTAGAGACACGTAAATGATTTGAAATAATAATGAGTACAGACTCGAGATCCATCTGGAGAAAACTGGGTTGAAGTTGAACTTTGTTTTAAATCAGAAAAAAGTAGCACTAGGTGAAATGTCTCCTGCTTTGTACACACTTAACTTACCCCGGTTCACTTTGTGAGACTGAAGACCCCTGCTTTGTCCACACTTCAAATGGTTTTAACTTCTAACTAACAACCGTTCTCTCTCTTGCTCTGATTTTTCTTTTGTTTTTTGGCTGAGACTTCTGTCATTTTCTCACCAAACCATTTGCCCCTTTAGTCCAAAGTCCAAACTCTACAACTCAGCCACATGGTCTTATATATCTTCCAAGAACTTTCACTAACTTCCTAAGAAAACCCACTCGAAGTCAAACTATGTCGCATTCAAGCACCAAAACTCGAACTTTGGTTCCTATTAAGTTGTTTTCAGTGTAGTTTGTTTGAATTTAATCACGACTTTTCTCACTTGGTTTATGCTTTTTCTAAATAAACATACTACTATACTCACTTTTTTATCGTCTATTTTTATTTTTAAACAGTCTTTTGCCTCTGTTTGCACATAATTGTCAAAGCGGCAACTGTAAGTTTGGTTTATTTGAAAATATGTCTCTATATATATATATATTTTATTTTTTTATGGGCTTTTGACAGAGATTTTTTAAGGAAAATCACCAACCTTGAAGCCGCAAGATCACCGACTGAATCCATCAACGTGTGATTTGCGACCGCTGTGTCCAGGAATCGTCAAAAGACTCCCTCATGAGTCACGAAAGAGAAAGACAAGGTTCATATAAACGATAGAGAGCCAAGCTGGGCAAATTTAAGAAACGATGACCTCTCTTGGAGTTACATTAATTAGCGCTTAGAAAGATAATAAAATCGACACTAATCCAAAAAACGACAGAAAAATCGAAAATTTGGAAAAACGACATCAATCCCAAGGTGGTAGAAACGACATAAACCTGGAAACGACATCAGAATTCCGAGAAACGACATTATATCTCAAAACGAGAGAACAGAAATGACGCAAATCTAAATACGACATCAAATTTCCAAAAACAACATTAATATGAAAATGGGAGAAAACGACAGCGTAAAGAGATTTATGACCAAAAACGACAGCTACTTTCCAAGTAAGAAAAAACAAAACGACTGTAACTTCAACAAAATTAAAAAAATAAAATGAGACTAAGCTAAAGGAAAAAAATTTAAAAATAAAAATAAAAAGAGATAGCGGCAATAAAATACCCTGAAGTATGACTTTTCTGCAATTTTATCTGTATCTTCTGGCTTGTGCAAAATTAAACCTCCACATTTTAAATTTCTGCAAATTTGTACCTTTTATCTACACATTGAGTGATTTGTGCTAAGTGTTTTAAATTATTTTCAATAGATTTTTCGTGTTAGTCAGCAGAAATAAGATATCCTCAATTCAGTGCTTAGTGAGAAATTTATTGGTCAGTTTATATGCGGTACAAATTTGCAGAGATCTGAAATGTGGAAGTATAATTTGACAAAAGCTAAAAGACATGATTAATTCGCAGAAAGATTACACTTCAGGTTTTTTTTTTTTTTTTTTTTTTTTTTTTTTTTTTTCAGATAACCTAAATAAAAAAACAATTGATATCCCTTAAAAACGATAATGACAAGATATCGTTGGTGAAAATATTTGTGAAGCTCATGGTACCATCTATTAGTGTCAGATAAGAAACATACATATACACTCAAACATGTATTCCAATCGACCAAGTATAATCAAATATTCAAATAATATCATATACATTGCATGAAATACATAAGTATCAACTAGTAAAGTTAGCAAACGTACATGTTACTCCGCATCTAAACTAGATGTATTTCATTGTGATTTTGATATTGTAAATAACTTAAGCTATGCTTTAACAAAATTACAATAATGATAACAATACTAAAACATGTGTTGGGTAGGTGGTATATTAGATAATATCATTAAACATGTTTGATTCACAATATAACATTAACTGATCTATGAATGAGTTGATTCACTTTGCTTAGCCAAGAGCGACACGGTTGAGTAGATTGCATTAACTATAAGGCAAAGAGTAACAATGAAACATCAAGTATGTACTCTTCAAGTTCGAGTAAACTCGACTGAAGAATGAGGATCTGATTATTAGTATTAGATTTCGCTCCTCTTAATTTTTTTGGTGCCGGGTGAAAAGTTTCACTCGTACTATATTAGGATGAGTCAAGGTAGATTATTTTAGTTTGGATCAATCGAATTTGAGCTATATAGGGGAGTCAATTTTGGGTCACACACATAAAGGTATTGGGCTCGCATGCCATTGCTCTTACTTCATCTGAGAGAAGCCCAATTCTAATCAATCCGTTTTAGGCTGACTCAAATCTAATAAGATAAAATCTAGCTGACTTAGTAAGCTAGAATCTAGCCGACCCGAATCTAGCTATACTCGGGTAGAATTTGGCTAATCTAGATTTCTCGCTACTTTCACTAGTTCAAAATTCAATTATAAATTTTTGGCTCGTCAAGACATAGGCAGGTTCAATTTTCAACTAGTAAAACTAGTGAGAAATCTAGGTCAGCCAAACTCTATCCAAGTGGAGCATTCAGGTTAGCTAGAGTCGGGTCAGCTAGCTTCTGCCTTACTGGATATGAGTTAGCTTGAAATGGGCTATTGAAATTGGGCTTCCTTCAGTCAAAGTAAGCAAGAATAAAGGCATGCAAGCCCAATACTTTTACGTGTGCGACCCCAGAATTGGCTTCCCCATATAGCGATTAACTCAAATAAATTTGACTGATCCAAAACAAAATGATCCACCTTGATTGATCCCAAAATAGTATGAGTGGAACTTTTCACCTGACACTAAAAAGATTGAGAGGAGTGAAATCTGATACTAACACCCTCTTGCAAAAGTAAAAATATTATTATAAATAAATGAATGACATGAAATCGAAAACAACAATAGCAACACGAAGAAACAAAATAAACAAGAAAGACACAACTTCATGAAAAACGATATTGATTGGAAACAGACAACAAAATGAATTTGATAAGTTATTATCAAATAGATGACATCAACTTTATAGAATTTATGCATGTGTACGCATGCATGACGATGGTAGAAAATATTTTTCCGTGCTTTCTTTAAGTTGCTTGTTCAAGATGATAGGGAACATTTTATTTATAATGGAGTAAATAGTGACATTAAGCTAAATTATCACTTTTATTCACGATGAGATATTAAAGTGATAAATATGAGAGATAAATTGAAGGTAAAATCTAATATCGTGTGTAAGTAGATAATTAAATGATGTTTAGATATGTCAGCGTGAGAGTGATTAAATATCCTTCTAACTCAGATTTAATGATTGAAACAAGTTAACCCCTTTTATAGGGGCACTAGCTGCAAGGTTATCAACTTGCAGATTTGCAAAACAAAAAATGATAATTTAAAGGTTTGTAGCATTAGAATGGTAATTTGTAATCTACAGGATCTCATTCGTGTCATTATTGCTTAACGTGTGCTTCGTATCAACCTTAGAATGGTAATTTGTGATTTGCAGGATCTCATTCTGTCATTATTGCTTAACGTGTCCTTTGTGTCAACTTATTGAATAGCAAGGTTGCAACAATCTTGTAGTAATATCGAGTTAAGCTCGTGTTGTTAGGAAATTAACAATTTCCTATATGGATATGGGTCACTTATTGGGTTTATTATGTTGGGCCGTTTCTATTTGTATAGGACCCAAAATTGTGATCAAATAAGAGATGGGCCTAGAGTATCCATTGGGTATGGGTCAAAATGTGGATACCCATTGGATATCCAACTAGGGTTGATGGATACCCTAGTTGGATTATCCACCCATGGTTAGGTTAGGGTTATGGTCCCCATAACCAAAAAGAGAAGGGGTGCTCATCTTTTGTAGCCTCCATCCCTACCAAAGACAAGAGCTCTATTGGAGCACCTCAAGCTTTTGGTTGTGGAAGACCCTCAAACCCATCAAGTGATCAAGCCACCGTTGTTTTGCTTCCGCTTAAGAATTGAACTCCAAGTCCTCATCAAGAGTAAGAGCTATGGACAATGGTAAGTTCTCTAAATTTTAACCCATTTATTTAGCATGAATGATCCTATGTTTAGGGTAGTCATTTGGTATTGTCTACCCAATATATATTATAAATCATGTATTATTTGATTTATTACTGACAAGTGGTATCAGAGCCTTTGTTCATGTTATCTATTTGGGTTTAAATCATGTATGTTTTTTGGTTTTCAAGTTTGGATCTTCACTTATTTGATTTCCTAATTTTTGGATGAACATGCATGATTTGTGATTTAAGTGATTTTTTTGAAATAATTGATGAATATATTTGTTATTTTGAGGGTTAAAAATTGAGTTTTGGGTCATAAGGTATATGATTAGAGACTAAAAATCACGGATTGGAGGTTTTTTGGCAATTTTTCGGTTAAGTTTTTTTTTTTAAAAAAAATTTTTGCAGGCTGGGCGCCGCAGCGCCACATTTGTGGTGCCGTAGTGCCACAACCCGAGAGGTGGCGCCACAGCGCCAGAGTGGCGCTGTGGCGCCACTTCAGGGCGCTGTAGCGCCATCCCTACTGCCATTATATATCGTTTTTAATCTAATTTGAGATTTTGGGTCCCGTTTTGGATAGAATTGAGTCGGTCTTTGACCCAATTCATGGAGTTCTAATCCAAAACTTGACAAATTAAATTCATTACCTCAAATCCACTAAAGATAGACTTAAATTTATCCGTTGAAAACTCTATTTAGTTTAAAGAGTTGATAAATTTCATAAACTCAATTAATTTTGTTCGTGCTTGTGAAAACTTTATTTGATTGGGCATTGTGATTGTTTTCTATGCACATTTAGTCTTGTATTGTAGGATAATTGAGTTGAAACAATATGTCGCCAAAGTGACCTTATTTGTGTAGGCTTGTTTATTCTAGAATATAAAGATGTTGTGAGCTTGTTGTTCATGCGGATAGTCACTGGCCCAAAGGAAGGTGATTGTTTGGTCGAATGACAAACACACTTGCGATGGTAAACATGCGATAGTTGTCAAATTTCCATGTGAATAATGGATCGGCCCAAAGGAAGATTCATTGTTTGACGGGATTTACTATGAATGTTTGATTGTTACACTTAAGAGTACCACTTATAAGTTAATAAATCGGCCCAAAGGAAGACTTATTAGTGTTGTGCTAGGTATCTTGTGATAAAATGACCCACCTTTATATGATATATGTTGTGTCATGTTTTGTATATATTATTGATTTGTATGCCTATATGTGATATTTTAATTGTGAGCATGTTATTTATGATTTTGTCTTTGTTCTCTGTTCAGTTTCTGCTTCAAATATTTCTGCCAACTTAAGTACTATTCCTGTGCTTAACGGTACAAGCTTCAAGCTATGGAAAGAGAATGTCATGATTGTGCTAGGTTGTATGGATCTTGACCTAGCATTGAGGAAAGACCCTCCCGCTACGCTTTCTGCTGAGAGTAATACTGAGCAAAAAGTATTCAATGAAAAGTGGGAACGGTCTAACCGTATGTGCATCATGATAATGAAGCGCTCTATTCCAGAAATTATAAGGGGCTTTTTGCCAAAAGAGGAAAATGTTAAAGCTTTCCTTGCCTCTCTTGAGAAGTTATATCTCAAGAATGAAAAGGCTGAGATGATCAATACTTTGTCAAGGATCATCTCAATGAAGTATAGCGGCAAAGGAAACATAAGACTTAAGGAACTCAAGTTAGAAATTTCGAATGACATGCTTGTGGTTTTAGTCCTAATCTCTCTTCCTGCACAGTATGGGAACCTTAAGACTATATACAACACCCAAAAGGAGAAATGGGATCTCAATGAGCTCATTTCTATTTGTGTGCAAGAGGAAGAGAAATTCAAGGCTGAAAAACCAGAAAGTGCTAACTTGACCACAACCTCTAAGGCAAAGAAGAGGAAGATGGACAAGAGTAAGGAAGCTACAGGTGCACCACATTCTAAGGTGCAAAAGAAACAAGATGACTAAGCTTGTTTCTTTTGTAGTAAGGTGGGGCACGTGAAGAAGGAATGCGCTAAGTACAAAACTTGACGTATTAAAAAGGGTAAGCTTCTCGTTTATATTTGTTCTGAGGTTAATTTAACTTCTGTACCTAAGGATACTTGGTGGGTAGATTCTGGTGCTACTACTCACGTAAGTGTTTCTATGCAGGGTTGCCTGTGGAGCCGGAAGCCAAATGATGCTGAAAGATTCATCTATGTGGGTAATGGCAAAACAGCTCAAGTGGAGGCTATTGGGCACTTTAGATTAATTTTGGATTCTAGTTTTCGTTTGGATTTGAATGAGACTTTTATTGTACCTTCTTTAAGACGAAGTTTAATTTCCATTTTAGTATTGGACAAATCCGGTTTCTCTTATTCATTTGGAAATAATAAATTTAGTCTTATTTATGATTTGAATGTTGTTGGTACCGGTTTTCTTAATGATAATCTATATATGTTAAATACTCAATCCTCCATTAATGAAACCTTGCATGTCAATTCAAGAGGTACAAAACGAAAATTAACAAATGAGGATTCATCGATGTTGTGGCACAAACGCTTAGGACACATTTCTAAACAAAGAATTGAACGTCTTGTGTCTGATAGAATCCTTGATTCCCTTGATTTGACAGACTTTAAAGTCTGTATTGAGTGTATAAAGGGAAAACAGACAAACGTTAGGAAATTAGATGCCAATAGGAGCTCTAACGTCTTAGAACTGATACATACGGATATTTGTGGCCCATTCCCTATGGCTTCTTGGAATGGACAACAATACTTTATCACGTTCATAGACGATTATTCTTGCTATGGGTACATCTATTTAATACACGAGAAATCTCAATCACTGGGCGTACTTAAGACTTATAAAGCTGAAGTTGAAAATCAGCTTGATAAGAAAATTAAGGCTGTCAAATCTGATTGTGGTGATGAATACTATGGTAGATATGATTGATCAGGTGAACAACGTTCAGGACCCTTTGCTAAGTATTTGGAAGAGTGTGGCATCATTCCTCAATACACCATACCAGGGAAATCTAGCATGAATGGGTAGCAAAACGACGCAATAGGAGCCTTAAGGATATGTTAAGGAGTATGATTAGTCATTCCACCTTACCAGAATCACTTTGGGGTGAAGCACTCAAAACTGCAGCGTACATTTTGAATAGAGTACCAAGTAAAGCAGTAGCTAAAACCCCTTATGAACTTTGGAGTGGGCGCAAACCTAGTATTAATCATTTACACATTTGGGATTGTCCAGCTGAGGCAAGGCCTTACAAGCCAAATGAAAAAAAAACTGGTCTCAAGATCAATTAGTTGCTACTTTGTTGCGTATTCTGAAAGGTCAAGGGGTTATAAATTTTATGATCCCACTGCAAGGTCTTTCTTCGAGACGGAAAATGTAAAATTTCTTGAGGATATTGAGTTTGGGGGGGAAGATAAAATTAGAGACATTGTCTTTGAGGAGGAATTCGTTCCTCTTCTTTCAGTAGCTATTGAAAATGATCAGGCTTCTGTACCTGACTTTATTCAAGATGCAATTTCGGTACAAGACAATGATCAAGTACTTCCCGCTCCAAATATGGGTAATGCTCCTGAAGAGCAAACTCAATAACCTCAAGAGCAAGTGCCTTTAAGGAGGTCCACTAGAGAAAGAAAAATTGCGATTTCGGATGATTACATCGTCTATCTCCAGGAACATGAGTTTGACATCAGGATAGTGGAAGATGATTCAATCAACTTCACACATGTCAAACAAAGTTCTAATTCTCAAAAGTGGATCGATGCCATGAATAAGGAGATAAAGTCTATGAAAGACAATGACGTTTGGGATCTTGTCAAATTACCTGTAGGTGCGAAACCCATTGGTTGCAAATGGATATTTAAAACCAAAAGGGATTCAAAAGGTAATGTTGAAAGATATAAGGCTCATCTTGTTGCAAAAGGCTATACTCAAAAGGAAAGCATTGATTTTAAAGAGACCTTCTCTCCGGTAGCATCGAAGGATTCTCTTAGAATTATTATGGCACTTGTGGCTTATTTTGATCTTGAGTTACAACAGATGGACGTTAAAACTGCGTTTCTTAATGGCAACATTGAAGAGCAATTTACATGATGCAACCAGAAAACTTTGTATCTGGAGACCCAAAGTCTATGGTTTGCAAACTTAAGAAGTCCATTTATGGTCTCAAACAAGCTTCCCGTCAATGGTATCATAAGTTTCATGAAGTGATTATCTCATCTGGTTTCGAGGTAAATTCAGTTGAAGATTGTGTATATCATAAGTTCAGTGGGAGTAAATTTATCTTCCTGGTGCTGTATGTTGATGACATACTACTGGCAAGTAGTGATATAGGCTTATTGCACGACACCAAGAGATTTCTTGCGAAGAATTTTGAAATGAAAGATCTTGGAGTTGCCTCTTTTGTATTAGGTATACAGATACATCGAGATCGCTCTCGAGGTATCCTTGGGTTATCACAAAAGAGTTATATCAAAAGGGTGCTCAGTAGATTTGGTATGGAAAAGTGTGCACCATCAGACACTCATGTGTCTAAAGGAGATAAATTTAGCCTCCAACAATGCCCCAAGAATGATATTGAGAAGGAAGGTATGCAAAAGTTACCTTATGCTGTGGCCGTAGGAAGTCTTATGTATGCTCAAGTATGTACGCGTCCGGATCTTGCGTTCATAGTTGGCATGTTAGGAAGATATTTGAGTAACCCTGGAATGGATCATTGGAAAGCAGCAAAGAGGGTTATGAGGTATTTATAGAGAACGAAGAATTATATGCTCACCTATCAGAGATCAGAAAATTTAGAGATCATTGGGTATTCTGATTCTGATTTTGCGGGATGTCTAGATAGTAAAAAATCCACATCGGGCTATGTTTATCTATTAGCTGGAGCAGCTATATCATGGAAGAGTGCTAAGCAGACACTCGTAGCTACTTCAACTATGGAGGCTGAGTTCATAGCTTGTTATGAGGTATCCAATCATGGAATATGGCTACGAAATTTTGTCACTGGGCTGCGTGTAGTAAATGGCATTGAAAGGCTATTGAAACTTTATTGTGACAATAATTCAGCGGTACTATATTCCAACAGCAATAGGAGCTCTTCGAAGTCGAGGTACATAGACATCAAGTTCCTAGCTGTAAAAAAGAGAGTTCAGAGTAAATTAGTATTAATAGAGCATATTGGTACAAACTCCATGATTGTGGATCTGCTCACCAAGGGTATTCCACCCAAGGTGTTTCACGGGCATACTGCCCATATGGGTGTTGTTTTATTGGATGATGTGCAGTTTTAGTAGGAGTTTGTAGTTCAGTTTGTGTGCTTATTAGTGACACTTATTTTATTTAATTTACTGCAGTATTTGGTTGATGAATTTTATGTAAACTCTGAATTATATATATATGATGATGTTTTTCTTCGTATTCCTTTCTTTCCTATTGTGGTTTAACATAAAGCTTGCGGTAATGCATTAAAGGGGAAAGAGTAAAGTCGATCTCATTTCGGTTTAAGTTGGACCAGTTAGAAATAGGCACGAATAAGATCACATTGCGTGTAATTTCTATGCCACATTCCATACTCAATCTATGTCATTCGGGAATATTAGTATGGTGATCATTGAGGGTTCTAGTTGCTATTTCTATAAGTGCAGCGATGAGCGCTTTGGTCCTATGCTAGTAGAACCGATGGACCAGATTGTTGCTTCAGGGATACTCAGAAATGATATGGAATTTTTTTACTAGCCTTCGGTTTATCAACATAATTAACCTTGATATGTGTGTGGCCCAAGTAAGAGATTGTTAGGAAATTAACAATTTCCTATATAGATATGGGCCACTTGTTGGGTTTATTATGTTGGGCCGTTTCTATTTGTATAGGACCCAAAATTGTGATCAAATAAGAGATGGGCCTAGAGTATTCATTGGGTGTGGGTCAAAATGTGGATACCCATTGGATATCCAACTAGGGTTGATGGATACCCTAGTTGGGTCATCCACCCATGGTTAGGTTAGGTTTATGGTCCCCATAACCAAAAAGAGAAGGGGTGCTCATTTTTTGTAGCCTCCATCCCTACCAAAGACAAGAACTCCATTAGAGTACCTCAAGCGTTTGGTTGTGGAAGACCCTCAAACCCATCAAGTGATCAAGCCACCATTGTTTTGCTTCCGCTTAAGGATTGAACTCCAAGTCCTCATCAAGATTAAGAGCTATGGACAATAGTAAGTTCTCTAAATTTTAACCCATTTATTTAGCATAGATGATCCTATGTTTAGTGTAGTCATTTGGTGGTGTCTACCCAATATATGTTATAAATCATGTATTATTTGATTTATTACTAACACATGTCAGTTATATCTCTAATATTTCTCACAAATTTTCTGATTTTACCCTCAAAGTAAGACCATTCATGAACATTGCATATGATCACCTTCTGATCAAACTTTTCATGGCTTTTAGTATAATGAATGTTGCCAAAGAGTTCACTAAATTTTAGCCTCTTAAACTATGCATTATGGATATTTGATAGATTGCTAATAACGTAATAGGTCATTCATTGGCTCAATACTCAGTAATATAACAGAAACGAAGTTAGTAAAACACCGCAATCAAAGTTGGTATAGACAAAAGAAAAAGCACATATCCACATACCCAAATATGTTCAATGTCATGATATTAACTGTCTTCCAATTTGATCTCACTTCTTCTCATAAACCTAAATTTCTCCAATATGTTAAAACTATTACTGCTCCATATTCTGATGACTAAATAAGGTATCTCGAATGTCTATTAATTTTCTAATATAATCGTTACCAAAGGCCTCTTTTTTCCTCTCATTAATCAGATACCCGATTTTAGATAGCGGTTCTTCATTAAGCTCACTCCTTTTTAGCTCAATGGTTGAAGAGGTATAAGCATTCCCATAATTATCATGACCGTGGTCAAGAAAAGCAACATTTTCTCATCTAGGTTGATCTTTAGAGTCTGAATCTTGCTCTCCAAATGAAGGCACCAAGTGCTTCAAAGGTGGTGAAACTATGATGTTCATGATCATGATCATGATCATCATGACCGTTACTTGATAAAACTTCCTTATTGGTAAACTATAAACTTTGATAAAATGAGTTTTAATGAAACTTTAAGTCCAAACGTAAAAAAAATAGTTTACAAGATTAATCATTATTCCAAGTACTTTTAATTTTGAAAATATGTTCCCATAGAGCTATAAAGTCTCATTTATACCTCAAATATCTAATAGTAGTGAAATCACCCTCATACATTCACTTAGCAAAACACGTGGAATCTGGCTAAACAATTAACTTAGGAAGAAGGACGGAACAAGGCATGGACATCAATCGTGAAGTAAGGGAGACCACAGACATGAGCCAAACAACTTGTTCATCTAGCAAGAATCATATCTCGACCAAACAATACTTGAAAAAGGAGGAAAGAAGAAAAGTGAGCTCGAGAGCTCAATAGGAAATTCAATTACCTTTTTGAATATCGTTTTCTTTATAAAATCCCTGCTTGATTAATTATGTTGAAAAATAATTATTCAACCATATAAATAAAGCATGTCATGACAATCATATATGAAATATAATAAGCAAAGTATAAAAACGTGCGCATAGCCTGGACCAGGTCAATTACCATGAATTCAACTCATCTCATACAAACCATGGATACCTGCTCGTAGTGTAAACCAACTCAATTACTATGAGCTCATATAGCCCTATTACAAGACCAAAGCAACTCATACTGCGTGTACTACGTGCTCTTTACCTAATTACTAATCCCTGAATACTGAAGGGATACCCAAAGGTCTCGCTTGCCAAATTAGAGGGGCACCGAATACTTACACCTACCTAGTGGGGGTAATCAAGAGAACATGCACGTAATATAAACCAGCTCAATTACCATGAGCTCACATTACCTTGTCACCTATAAGAATAATCCATACTAGTGTGAGCCAAATACTTTGTACTCAAACATATACATGGCCATGTGCCTAAGACCTCTATGTTGGTCTACGGACTCTGCACTGACAGTCAGGTTGTGCAACCTGCCAACTAAAAAAGCTCACATGGAGTTATGGACTCTGCACTAAATGTGGGGTCCATCGACTAACTATGTGTCTCGTGATATCCAAGTACCTCAGGCGTGATCCTAGAGTATTCATTATATAAACTACACTTGCATAACCATACCACGCTAAACCAGAACCAACAATGTTGTCTAGTTTCTATGTTAATAATTCTCGCTCTCAGAAATTCAGCAGCATAACGGCTGTATTTTGGACAATCATAAAATTTAAACCTGCATAAAAACCATCTACAAGTATTTTAGAACAATTTATAATTATCGCATCCACCAGAAATTTCATATAATCATCCAAAGTAATAAAATTTACAATTTCCACAATATGCCAACATAATTGAAATTTATGCAAAATAATATGAAAATTAGGTAATTGAATCCCCTACCTCATCGTGATAGTCGTACGAGACTATCGTATCTTCGTGATGTCGTTGGACCATCGTTCAGAGTGCCAGGGAGCGATTTCGAAGCTTCGATCGCTCACTTTAAAGGGTCGTTTTTCCAATGGAGCCCCAAATTAGAAACGAATATCACCACTGAATTCATAGCGTTCAAATTAGTTAGGTTAGACATATAACTTGGCCAATTCGAGTTCGGGCCAAAACCTGACTCGTGGCATACAAAACGAGGTGAAATTGGAGCCGTCCAATGACTTCTATGCCCAGCAGCAACAATGGTCAATATATATGTCATTTTTCATATTTTCACGAGTAAAATCCGAAAATGACAATTATTTCACGATTCAACGGTCAAATCAAAATGTCAATATTCGAAATCTAGCACCTAAAACAACCAAACATGGCAAATTTTGAACATAGTAAAATAGAGAGTCAAGACCCATACCCGAAGATTGCTCATGACGAGACGAGATGAACGACACCTGTTTCACGGCCTGAAGTGGTTGGAATTTTCATTGGTGGCCAAAAAACATTCGCGGCTTTAAGTCACTAGCGGTGAACCTACGGGTGGCAGTGGGCTCCAAGCTTCCAACTAAGGGGGTTCTCGGGGGTGGCGAGGAGTTCTGGACAGGTGGCGGTGGTCGACCAAAGCCGTCGACTTGGGACAATCGTGGGTTCAGCTATGCCCGACCGAGGAAGAGAGATAAAGATCAAGGGATAAGAGAGAGAAGATGGGGAGCTGGATGAGATGGGCCAGGTGGCCCTATTCAAGTGGGTAGTACAATTTTTATAAATTTCACTTTGGGCCATACTTTCTCAATTTTGTTTCAATTCTGTCCTTCAAAATTATACTTTAGTCCCCGGTCTCAAGATTTCTTTCAATTAAATCCAAAATTAAATTTCAAAATTTTCCCCTTATTAAATTCAAAAATTGTCAAAATGACCACTATACTCTTTCGAAATTCTAGGTTTTTACGTATTATATAATAGAGATGCTTAATAGTCTCATGGTTGCTATTTAAATATACAATTACTGTATATATATAGGGCACCAAAAAATACCTACAGATGAAAAAAAATATACCTACTCAATTATGGTCCTATATATATAAGCGGAATACAGGTAAGCTAATAACTATGTTCATGAACATCATTGAGTAATATCTAAGACACAATCGATCAATGTTTGCTAATTCAGTCATTGTTCCCTTTTTTCTTTTTTTTTTTTTTCCGGATGTTTTGGCATTATTGGGCTACGTTTTATACATAGCATTACTAATATGAAAACATAGATATATGGTAGACGTACTAACATCAAATCTGCCCATGGACTCACAAAATATATCAAAAAGAAAGTTCAAGCGAGGGACTGTATATATGTGAATATGAAGTGATGAACATGTACAGGCAACAATTCAATATTCTTGAATTGTGGAGTGGCTGCTCCCTAAAATGGTGATGAGACGACTGACGGAAGTAAAGAAATGAGTGGGGGTATCGCTAAACTCTAAGGGCCTATTTGGTTATTACTATTACCATTAACATTCCACCACTGCAACCAAACGGATCGTAATAGGTGATCAATGTGTTTCGACTTTTCTTGCAAAAATAATAAGAATAAGGGTTTATTCCAATTTTTTCACCTTGATTTATATCAGAATTATTTAAACTTGGGGAAGAAAAAAAAATTCTAGATCAGACATTAAGAAAGTCAACGACTATAGAAATTTGAGTTATTTGTACATTTTATTTACTTCAAATGAAATAAAAATCAAAGGATAAACGACCTTATTGGTCCCTATATAATGGAGAAGTCGCACTTTGATCCTTAAATTCTAAATTTTATTATTGTGGTCATTAAACTGAAAAAAAAAAATCTGTTTTAGTCTTTTTTGTTTTATATTTCATTTTATCTTTAAAAAAAAAAAAAGAGTTGATGAGACACTTGTCTCCTTTGTTGTTGTTATTTTATATATAGAAGTAGAGGCCAACACTACAAAGAGATTAGAACATTAATTAAAGCAATTAAAAAATGCTTGATTAAATTAAAATTAGTTGCTTATCGAATAAAAATACATTTTAAAACTTTCCAAAATGTGATATTATGTTGAGATTAATAATACATAAGGGCAAATCCGTTTCATGCGCTTTTTCAATTAAGAATTAAATAGAATGTAGCGCAATAAAGACTAAAATCAAATATTTTCAATAGTTTGAAAACCAATATAGCAAAATTTAAAAATTAAAGTCCAAACTGAGACTTTTTCAATAGTTCATATACCAATAGTCATTAATCCAACATAAAAATGTGGTGGTTTCCAAGAGGTTTATAGAAATATGACCAAATTTTGGGCTCAATTTAAGTAAATATCATTTTGTCAAATATTATAGCAAAATGTCCAGTATATATATTTATATATCAAGTCTAAAATTTTATATATCAAGTACAAAAAATTATATATCTAGTGCATTTCAGTACAGTAACTGAAACTGATAGATATGTTTATTTACCAAGTGTAAAAATATATATACCAAGACATTTAGCTATAAAATTTTAAAAATAGACATCTACTTAATCAAATTTAAAATATTGATCATCCACCAAAATTTCTCGGTTTGTTTTTTCAAACTAAAAACTTTGGCAAAATGACCTCTTAATCTTTCCATTGTTCTCGATTTAGAGAGCACTCTCGTTTATCGAGTTAATGTCGTTTTATCAGCTAGTGTATTTTATTTGCTTACCTAATCGTGTCTAAAGTTCTTGTCCGTTTTTCATGTTATATCCTTTTTAATGTCGTCTCTTATTTTGATTTGTACTTGAGGTATCATTTTCCCGTTCGCTCTCGTTTTCAAGTCAAATATATTGCAATTACGGGCCTATCGAACTATCTTCTTGTGCTGCTATAATCAAATTAATCTCTTATTTTTCACTCCATAGGAGAAAATCAAAATCTCTATATCTTTAATCAATCGATTGCTCAAACTAGGATGATCATACCTCGGATGCATTTACGTTTAGACACACGCACATAGGCTCAAGTGATGAAAGCCCATATGTATAATCAACTTCTAACATCAACTTACTAGTCTCGCGTTGATAATCACCATGTAGAAGGGTGTAAATTTCATATATCATTGTACAAGGAGTTCAAATACTGATGGGACCATACATCAAGCTTCACGGTAACCACCAACACCAATATCATCATAAATAAAATCATCACCTTCACCTTCTTCATAATCATAGTCGTCTTCATAAAATAGTTCTTCATCTTCGGACAAGTTATGGAGTTCTAACTGCTCAGATACTGTAGATTCTTCACTAACGCTTTCATCTCCTGATTCATTATCAGAGACTTCACTATCCACTTCTTCATCTTCTTCTTCGGATATCTCATCGGGGTAATCATTCAGTGGATTGTTTTCAGCTAAGAACCAAGAAAGGCAACAAGTAAATAGTAAATACCGTATTTTGAATATGGGAATGGGAGGAAAAGAAACTATAATTACCATTTGAATCATCGCTTTCGTATTCTGAATCATCAGGCCCATAACAGTAATCGTCCTCATCTACTTGTACCCTGATCAGAAGTTAAATATCAAATATAAGTCCCATCTTTTCTTTAGAGAATAAATTTCGTTTTTTCTTGACCTAGTTTTATGAACAAAACAGAAAATAATAAATACAGAAGACAAGATACTTACAGAGGAAAGGGATGTGAAGCTTCTATAGAGGTTGTGTCCACCTCATCATTCACAGTATAGAAGTCGTACACATAATCCTCTGTTTATGCAGTATTCAACACAAAAGAGAAACTAATTAAACAGTACATAAAAACATACAATCACTAGTAAAATAGAGGCAACTATACTGTGGTTTAGTCCTAAAGAATCACTGAAAGCTAAGAGTTGTATCTTCTAAATACCAAACTATGCCCAAGTCCCGAGGGAAGGCCAAGTAGCAATTCACAAGTCGAAAGCAGACAAAAATGCCTCACTTAAACATGTCTTTCTTTCCAACTCAAAGGAGCGTACAATTGAGATAACTAAAAAATTCAAAATGCAGGGACAGCTTGTTTAAGACAGTAACTGTAAGGCAAAGAAATCTTAAAGAAAAAACTAAAAAAAAAAAAAGGAACAACTGCAAATGCAGGAGAACTTTGAGGTAGAAGTGGGTTTGTTAAAAGAAATTCCAAACTCAAAAGAGAACTAAAGTACTTGCAAATTCTTCAATTTTTGCCAGAAAATTTTAAGAAATTAACTTTTCATGCCGGTTTAGAACTATGGATGGCCTTAATCCAAAATGTTTTTCCAGTTTGAGCCAGCACCCTTGGTCATTTTTCGTGTCCTTAAACTGAATGGAACTTCGAAACACATAAAGGAATTCAAAAGAATTAGCTCACAATCCATTAAAAACCTTTTCCAACTTTATAGGCTTGTAAATCCGATTCAATTTCTTCAGCAGCACTTGGGATAAACTCCCTTAGTAGAGGCAAATAACTACACAAAACCCTGTGGTCCTCTAAAGTTTCTCTGCAGTAAAATCAGGAATAATCATTCTCCACAAAATTTGGAAATGCAAATGGGAAGAGATAATCTTAAAAGTTTCAGAAACTTACTCCTGCTGTCGCACCTCATTATCTCTTTCCTCATCATCAATACGGACAACATCATAGAACTGACACATCTCATGTAATTTACCATGCATAACCTCTTTATTCTCCTTTCTGCTCCTCCATATTTGTTCAAAACGAGCATTTTTGGCAACCGCCTAAGAGATGTTAAAACAAAGAGAAAGGTGGAAAATTTAATTTCAACCAAGTAAATTTTAGAATATGCATATAGAGTGAAAGTGGTTCAATTTCATGAAATCATAAAGGGTCTACGACCAATAAAACAGATATCGGTCTGCTCCTCAATATTTTAGTGCCAATATTTCAATATATATGAGTAATATTCAAATAAGTAACTATCAATATATGGAAGCAAAATTCTGAACATTTCATGTGCAAAAACAGCTTGAATCAAATGTTATTTCAATGTAACAATATATCATTAGACTCTTGCTAGCTACACCAAAATTCCAATGAAAATAGGTCTCCTTGTCCCTATCTGTTATGTCAGCTTCCAATTAATGATTTAAATGAGAGATACCTCAATGAATAAAGTGCACAAAAATAAGCACAGAACAGAAATTTTGTGTTGGTGTGAAAACTTCATGAACTGCCCGAACATATAATATCATAAGCAGGAACTTGAACACAAAAACCAATAAGCAGAGGGAGGTGGTGGGGGAAGAAAAGAAAAGATCAGGTTGAAAGAAAAGAAATTGAATACATTAAGGGCATGTTTACTAATCCGTAATGAAAAGAAAAAGAATGGGAATGAGTTTAAAAAAGAATGGGAAGGAATTACTTCTAAAATTTAACTAACTATATGAAGGATTCCCCAAAATAGTGTGCTCTATATAGATAAGTAAACATATGAATGGAAGAAAAAGGGAATTACTTTCCTAATTTTCATTCCCTTTCCGGTCAATTTCGGATTAGTACATGGCCTAGGATTAATTCAAGGCAAACCAATATTCCACAAAAGTCATTAGCTATCAAGGTAAACCACAGATAGTTCATCCAAAACTCAGACAGGGGAAACAAGTCCTAAATTTGGCGGGAAAATAAACAAAACTAAGTTATGCTAGGTAACATACCTCCTGCGTTTGCCTGGCTTTAGATAAAAGCTGATCTTGTATCTGCTGTAACTGTAATAGATTGGAAAACCAAAACTTCAGATACATTAAGTGATGGTTTTAATAATCCAAAATGTTAAACTCTTAATCTGTCAAGGTATTTATTGTTTTCTAAAGCACATATGACATGGGTAGATAAGTTGATGCAAGAAACGAAAACAGAGCTCACGTTCTCCTTCTTAAAAATGTGTCTTCGTTCCTCGCCCTTCGTTTTAGATTCAGATGCATCTGCAGATGCTGGTTCCTGAACAATGTAAGCGAATTGATCCCGCGTCATTATAACGAATATGACACATTGAATGGAAAAATGATCTTCGACGGTATTCCCAAGCATATGCACAAGTCAACGGTTACAAGCCTGACAATTGGACTGAGTTACTGACCACAAACGTTTGCACAACATCAATAGTGGCCTCAGTGCTGCTCACTGTCTCCACATGCTGTACAAAAATCTTCTTACTCTTCGACTCCTCTAATGCAAAAGAATTACAATGCATCATAATGAAATAACTTCAAAGCTCATAGAAAATTAAGTATAAAGAAAATTGAACATAATAACCCAAAAAAAAGGTCAAATTTTTAACATTTCCGGTGACATTGAATACCTTTTCCAGATGAACCAGAGAGTGATAGATTCTCAAAATCCAATAACGCGCGCTTGAGGGGCCTCTCATTGATTTCCAGCCCTAAATTACACAACCATCTCAAAACAGTATCAATACACGAGTAAAACATACAAAAAGCTAATGCCTTTGAAATTTTTCCAGGAAAAAAAAAAAAAAGGAAAAAATTCACCAACTACATATTTTTCTCTTTACTCATTCCAACATTTTCTCGGCAACCAAACATCTCACGAAGCAAACAAAAAATGAAAAAAAAAAAAAAAAAAAATTAAAAAAAAGCATCGAGACAAGACTGAGAGGCTTTGCGCTTAACCCTAACGATCACTGGCTTGGCGTCGGTGGGTTTGGAGGAGGCGGAAGAGGTTTCGCCGATCGCAGCCATTGACCGGTTTGAGTAAGCTAGGGCTAGGGAAAGGGAAAGAGAGCTTTATTTTTTTATTTTTTTATTTTTTTTTTATTTTTTTATTTTTGGAGGGAAGGCTAGAAGGTGAAGAGTGAGAAATTGAAGCCATGAATGAGACAAAGAACCGCGCTCTTGGCTCCTTTTATACCTCACTTCACCCTCTCATGCTCTTACATATTCCCAACAGGTCAAGAAAAAGAAGGAACGTTTCCATAGATAAAAAAAGGGGTTCTTCGCCAAATGGCCGATTTTTGGGCTGTTTAAAGAAGTGGTCGTATTTTAGAAGGTATTATCAAATTTATCAACAAAGCAGAAACATATCCATTTTACAAGAAATATATGAGTAGCAAAATTAACATTATACATAAAAACTGATTTACTAAGGATCGGCCATTTAGCACCAAAAAAATGTTATTTACTTACTTATTAAGTAGGTGTGAACAAACAATCATTTCCTAATTTGATTGAAAAAAAGGATCTTATAGCAAAATGATAGAATTTTGGGCTCATTTTAGGCATATGTCCGTTTTTCAAATACCGTAACGAAAATGACTGATATATCAATATATATATATATATCAAGTGTCAAATACGATGAACCTGGTAAAAAAATTAACGAACTTTGTTTATAAACTGAAGCTGGTATAAGCAAGGACAAAAACTTCATCAAAATTTCGAAACATTGGGAGTACTGAAATATCTTTTAGTAGTAAAAAGAATTTGAAAAAATATCGGCAGTAAAAATATCGATTTCGGAAACTTGTAGTTTAATTTTTCATGAATTAGAAAAAATTTCAGAGAAATTTCATGAAAATTTCAGAACTTGAAGAAAAACCGAAAATTAATAATTTTTTTTTCTTTTTATTGGATTATTTTTAAAAGATAACAATTTTACAACATTTTAAACACAAAATATAAATATATTTCAATGTATTTTTTAATTTTAAATATTTTTATGGATTTTACGTAAATTATATCATATATAACTTTTTTTCATGCTTTTTTGTTTTTGAAATGTTATTTGTTCATGCTTTAACTCTACTAACTATATCTATTTCTTTCATTTTAATCATAGTTTCACAATATATTTATGTAATACATGCATGTATTTCCAAGAAGTATAGTAAGTTTTATGATTTTAAATTAAACTAAGCTTTCATTTAATTTTTCAATGTTTTATATAAATTTCTATGTTTTTTTCTGTAATTTCCACTGATATTGATATTTTCCTCAAGATTTCATTAATTTTAAAGTACCACTATTTCGACCGAAATCGATATTTTTGTCCTTAGATATAAGTAGATATACTAAGTATAAAAGTATATATATTCAGTCATTTAGCTATTAAACAAATAAAAATAAATATTTATTAAAATAAAATGTAAAAAAAAGACACACACTCTAATTTCTCAGAAAAAATGCCATTTCTTTTAAATATTCAGAGAATTAAATATAAAGCCACCAGCCTAATCGGCCCCTAATAATCAATGGTTGTGACTTGTGAGGTACAGAAGGACAAGCCCAAAGCCCAGTAGCAAAAAATGGCCAGACCAGACCAGCCCTGTCCAATAATCATCATACCGTACTCCATGAACCCAAAGGGAAAGATAAATAGATTTACCTATTTTTATATGAGGAAATTAGGCATAACACGGTCTTTTAAAAAATAATATCAAAAATACGGTGCCTTAACTTTTACATAATTCCATACGCTACTTTTTAGATAAATACCGTATCTGGTTAAATAACTCAGCTAATCTCCCGTACTAGAAAATAAAAGTGGGATGGTGTACCGAACAAGGCTGAGAGGCAGCAAATCTCACTGAGCCTGATAAGGATGTCATCGTAAGTGACGATGATGACACTGGAGCTCAGTCGCCTTGATCTCAATCTTAAGGAGGCACCATCACCATTTGCGAAGAAGACAAAGATTGATCTGTATGTTAAGCCATCCTTTCTCTTTCTTGCATTTCAATATTTGGCTAGACTGTTGTACTGTACAAATACTCTAATCGGTATTGACTATTAGAAAATAATAAATATAATTTGAATTTTTTTTCAGATTGATTTTTTCCCCTCAGATTTATAGGTTAATTGACTAAATCATCTTAAGGAACATGGATCCGTGCTTTACTCACAGTGCATGTAAGAATAATCTTTTTCTTGCATTTAGATTGCTTAGTACTATCATCTTTTTCTCGCATTTAGATTGCTTCGTACTCCATTTTATGATCAACCTAAATGTCTTTTTTCAGATTCCCACCTGTATATTTATGGTTTTTTTTTTAATTGAAAGGTAAATGTTACAGATACCTATTTATATTTCAGTACATTTTTGCTTATTCTTTCTAAAAGTTCAATAGTTTTAGCAATTGGGAGTAAGAAAAAATCTTAAAGGCTTTGGCTCTTTCTTAGAAACAATCTCAAAAGCTTCGGCTGCTTTCTTTTATTTTTGAAGTCTTCTTTGTTTTGACCAACACTTTAGGGATTGATTAACATCTGATAATAGATAGTTTTATCACTCATTTTGGTCCTTTTACTCTTACATTAGGTGTGTTTATGTGATCTCTTATTTGATATTTGGAAAATTACTTTTTCAAAATATGATTACGGTGTATATTTTCTGGTGGGTTGTAGGTACATTTGCTTACACAAATAAAGGGTTCTATTATCAAAATGCAAGAGAAGTTCCTCTATTGTTATTCTCTTGAAAATCAAAGATCCAAGTTCAAAGGCTTTCAAGTTGCGCATTCAAATAGAATTTTTTGGACCCTTAACTATGTTGATGCTTGCAGTAGACAATATTTTGTATTGATTCAAATAATTATAAATTGTGGTTTCAATGATTTGGATTTTGACTATCTAAATAAAAGCTTAGATTTTGATTCTTGACCAGCAATGGAGCAAAGCATTTGATATATCTATAATAATATATATTATATATTTTCCCCAGGTTTGAGAGTGAGTGTTCGCTTGCTATATTCAAACATATCATTTTCTGTACATGCTTTGAGAGAAAGTGGAACCAATATGTTGTGATTTTTGGCTTATATATACGTACTTTCTTTGTTTAACATAATGCATTGGGTCTTTTTTATTCATATTCGTTCATTGTGGCATTGTTAGAACAAGAAGAAATTCTAAAACTTTAGAATGAGTTTTAATCTTGTAATCTGTAACTAATAAATATATTGGTAACTGGTAACCAGATTAGTTAATGGTAACTAGATTGGCTTGAATAGTAATAAGTAACCAGAGAAACTGGAAACCAGTAATCAAATTAGCAATATCAATTACAAATTAGAAACTATAAACTAAATTGGTTACTTATGATCAGATTGGTTTACTTTAGTATCTAGTAACCAAATTAGTTACTGTTAATTAATGACCAAATTGATTACTGGTAACCAGTAACTAGTAATCAAATTGGTTATTGATTTGATAACTAGATTATTTATTGATAACCAATCATGTAATAGTAACTAGTTACCAATATGTTTATTTAGTAATTATAAGAACTAGTAACCAATTTGGTTACTTAATAACCATAAGAAATAGTAACTAGGTTAGTTACTGGTAATCATTTTAGTTTTGACCACTTTATTAATCAGAGAAGCTAATAACTATATAAACTAGAAAGCATCAATCAAAATGATAACTAATAATTAGGATAACCAATTTCTAAATTAGTAATTGTTAACCAGAGTTGTCACTAGTAATCAAAGTTACCAATAACCAGTAAGTAGAGTAACCAGTCACCAGTTTGGAAATTATTAACTATATTAGCTACTATAGTTACCAATCATCAATTTGGAAATTAATAATCATATTAATTACCATGTTTACTAGTAATAAGTAAAAAGTAACGAGTAATAAATAACCAATAACTAACCACGAGTCTAGAAAATTGCTAGTTATAGTTAGTTGGTTAAGCATATTTCTAATATGATTGTAACTTGTAACCATTAACAAATCTTCTAACTAGTAATAAATAAGCAGATTGGTAACTAGTAACCAAATTGGGTACTAGTTACTGCCTCATAACTAAATTGGTTACTGGTAACTAGTAACTAAAGTTTAAAAACTGGTAATAGATTTGGTTACTAGTCAAGTATTATGTCAGGTAACCAGAGAAACTAGAAATTAGTAATCAATTTGATTAATGGTAACCAGATAAAAACTAGAAATCAGAAACCAATTTTGCAATAATGATTACACTAACCGGAGAAAAAAAAAATAGTAACCGGTAATCATTTTGGTTTTACCACACTATTAACCAAAGAAACTAGTAACTAAAAAGAAATTAGTAAATATAGAAACCAGAACCAATACGTACCCAAAGTGGTAACTAATAATTGGAGTAACCAGTAACTAGCCAAGAGTTTAGAAACTAGTTAGTGGTTATAGTTATAGTTACTAGTGGCTAATTAGTGGATATAGTTGGTTAAACGTACTTTTAATATGATAATAACTAGTAACAGTGAGCAGTTTTGCAGCTGGTAACTGGTAACCAGATTGGTTACTATAATCTGCTCCGTAACCAAATTAGTTACTGGTAACTAATAACCAAATTGGTAACTAGAAAACATATTAGTTATTGGTAACCAGGGTAACTATACCTAATAGCTATATTGGTTAGTAGTAACCGGTAACCAGTTTCTACCCACTGATCTAGAAACTAATAACTAAGATTGGTTACTATTACCTAGTAACCTAAGTACTTATGGAGTACTCGTTGTTTGTTGAGATAGTTGGTTACCATAGGTTATCAAATACTTATTATTTGTTAAGATATTTGGTTAGCTATGGAAATCTAGAAAATTATCATTGATAATCTAGTTATTTCTTATTTTCAATAATAATAAAATTAAACGATCAAAAAATATTTTATGTATTATATGAAATTTTTTAACAAGAATAAAAGGGACAAAAGATGTTTTCCCCGTTTCTTAAAAATTAAAGATTAAAAAAAAAGAATAGTGCATTATGTTACTAAGGAACAAAAAAGAGTAACTCTTTCCATCCCCAAAATGAAAAAAGAAGAAAGAAAGAAAAAAGGGAAAAGAAAAAAAACGAGCAACAAATATTTTCTGAATTATATAAAAAAGTTTAACAAGAAAAAAAAAAGATGTTTCCCCATAGTGCATTATGTTACTAAGGAAAAAAACAGTAACTCTTTCCATCACATAATGAAAAAAAGAAAAAGAAAACGAGCAACAAATATTTTCTGAATTATATAAAAAATTTTAACAATAATAAAAAAGGAAAAAAAATTGTTTCCCCATCTACCCTTTTTATATATATATATATATATATATATATATATTTTTATTTTTTAAGCTTACTAACATAGATACTCGTTTTTTTATTTTTAATAGATTCATACCTTATACAGTTATACGTTTATGGAGAAAGATATACCTCAGATATTTTATAGAGAAAATGTGATATATGTTCACTTTTTAAAACTTGGTTAAGTATATGTCCACCATTTAAAATTTATAGCAAAATGTCCAACTTTTAAAAACTTTTTAGATAATAAAGATTTTATTTTCTGATTTTGCCCTTAATTAAAATTGTTCAGTTTTTTGCCATTCTTTTTTTTTTCTTTCGAATCATTCTCGTTCTTTTTTCCCTTTCTCTCTCTCTCTTTTTTTTTTAGATTTTTCTTTCTCCCAAATCTCTCGTTCCACTATTGATTTTCCATTCCCTTCTTCTAGAATCTCCATTCTTCTCCTCGGATCTCCGCCAGAATCGGTTACTTTTCGACATTTCTCTCAATTGTTCTTCTTCTCCGACATTATTTGGTTCATCTTCTCGAATCTCCAGCATTTTTGTCAATTTCTTTATTTGGAATGGTCGAATTGATCTTGATGTATGTATTGGTTTCTTGATTTTGAGTTGATTGTATTGTGTATTTTAATCTTGATTTTGATTTTTGTTTTGTTTTATCGTATTGGGTCTTATTTTAGGGCTTTTGATTTTTATTGTCAATTTATTTTACAACTACTGTTAATTTCTTTTATAATATTATTTTTTGTTATTAATTAATATTTATTTGTGTTATTTTATATATTTTTGAATTATTTCTCGTTATTGGTACTGATTCATGAATTTTTTGTCGTGGTACATACTGTTCGTTGATTTTTGTTGCTGAAGATTTTTTCTATTTTAATTTGGTTTATGAATTATTTATCGCAGTATATGTAATTTTTGTGCTGGTATATAATGTTTTTTTCTATAATCTTTCCTTATAAACATGTTAGGTATTTTCTTGTTTAGTTTATATATTTTGGTTATAGATTTTTGAGATAGTATATAGTAATTTTTGGCTGTGGTATATGATTTTTGAATTATTTTTCATAATTAGTAATGATTCATGAATTTTTTATCGTGATACATATATTTTTTTGTGGTAGCATATGGCATTACTGTTTGTTGGTTTTGTTGCTGAAGATGTTCACTATTTAGTTCAGTTCATAAATTCTTTGTCATGGTATATATGCTTTTTTGTGCAGGTATATGGTGTTTATATTCTCTAGTTTTTGTTTACAAATATGTTAAGTATTTTCTTTATTGGTTCATAAATTTTTGAAAATGGTATATAGAATTTTTGAGGTAGTACATGGTATTAATATTTTATAGTTATTACATATTCATTATTCATTGTTTGATTCATATATTTGTGGTTGTAGTATATGTGATTTTTGTGATGGTATATTTTTTGTCATGATATAATATTTTTAAAAATTTTTAGTATTTTGTATTTAGTTTCTATACTTTTTATTGTGGTTCATATTTTTATGAACCTTGTATGCATAATGATGTACATATTTTATTTTTTTATATACCTGTCATAGATATTTAAAATTCTCTTATTTTGATAAAAGTTTAAACTATATTTTTGTAATATATAAATTATGTGCTTTTTTTCGGCTTAGAATTAGAGCCTTTTTTTTTGTTACTACCAAGTTTGAATCCAGAACCTCCTAAACTTACACACATATTCCTCAAGCCTTCGATCAACTGGGCTAGCCTCATTTGGCATATTAATTCATGTACCTAGTTAATTTTTTTTTATGTGCTTATGTACCTTATTTACTGATCATGTAACCTAGTTTATTTTTTTATGTACCTGGTGTACTTGTTATTTTTTGTTTATTTGTTTTTGATATATTTCTAGGTATAGCAAAGATACTTATTATTATTTATTTCCATGGTTACTTGGGGCCGAAAAAGAAAATAATCCTCTTTGGTGGTGATATCAAGAAAAAGCAAACGAAGTGCAGCCGATATAAGCAATATAGCCATAATCAAAAAACTTATAGAATTCCTGCGGTGTTATGTGTTTTGAAGAAGATATATATATATATATATATATATATATTGTTCTGAGTTGTAGTTAGTCTTTCTTTAAAGGTTTTGAGAAAATGTATATGCTAAATTACATTTGAAACTATGTATTTAAGTATAAGAATAAAATAATATCTATTCTTATTATCTACTAAAAATATTTTTTAAAAAAAAGTTTGTTATTTAAACACACAATACTAGTAATGTTCATTTTCAAAATAGTAGTATAATGTCTCTCTCTTTTTTTCTACATTTCTTTCTCTGAATCGCTTTCATAACATCTTCTCTTTTTGTTTTTAGCCCAATGATAAAGCTCCACGACCATTTTCTTTTAATAGAACTTCATTTTCTTCTAAGTTACTGTTTTTATGATCACATTATCAATGCTTCATCTCTTGTGATGACAAACGTCCTACAACCAGCCCTGTCCTTGAAAAAAAAAAAAAAAAGACTAAGCAAATAATTTATGAATCATATGCTGGTATTTGTTGGAATAAAATTCTGGAAAATATTTTCATAAAATCATTTTCAAGAACACCACAGTTTTGTAAAATCTAAAAACGCAATGGAATTGGTCGTTTAAAATTTTTCTCTTTATAAACATTTTGGATCATGATCTAGCATGAATTAACTCTTGATCTAGATAAGAACAATACCCAGATTCGCTCCATAACCTTCTCATCTTCCCATCTATTCTTCAAAGCCGTTTGATTGATCCGGTGGGTGGTCACCTTCTTGATTCCTTACAAAGAGATCCGCAGATAAACAAGAAGATAATTTTCTCGAACTGATTTCTCCGGTATGGCCGAAACGCCAAGGATGGTGAATCCCCTAGTGTGGCCAATTTTCTCTGCTCTCCCTTTCTCTCTGTTATGCGTGTGACACAATCTTCTCAAGGGTAATTCATGTGTCACTCATTATTTTGTGCAGTTAGAGAACTTTTCTCTTAACCATAGAGAGATTAGTAAACCCTAATGGGCTTATTGGGCTTGTTGGGCTCAACTGATCATCAAATAACTATTGGGCTTTAATTTGAGCCAGATAAGGGACCTGATGGATCCATAAAGCCCAAGCTCTAATGGACTATATACCTACAATTATAATTAACTCATATTTATGATGGGCCTTGTCCATTAATATTGGGGCATGCAACTATAGGCCCAATATTGAACTCTTGGATTAAATGTCATTTAATCCATTTAGCATATACTATACCTGTAGACGTATCCCCAATGCAATGCCGTACTAGCAAGGTGAAATTACTGTATTACTCCTCTAGTTTATATTTATCTTTGAGTTGTCATTTTTCATCTAACGGATAATGACTACGGTATTTGTATCTGCTTATACAAACATAGTCAAATTCACACAGTGAATATCGGGACCCTGGTTTATATTATCTAAGTACTGGAAAAAACTCAAAGTGACATTATATGCATAGCGTCCATCATGAAAAATATTTTACATATTTCATATACCTTATCTTCCAAGATACCGGAGTTCGAACCATAAATCAGAACTAATCCTTTAGTAACTCAAAAAGACATAACACATGAAAGTAAGTTCGTTAATCACTAGGATTAAGGTTTTCTACAATAGTACTAGATTAGAGAAATTAGAAATTTAAGTTACGGCACTTAACCTTAAATTTTAATTCACTCGGTCATGTTCGATGCTGTTATAACTTTCTTATCACACACTAGCATTTCTATCTGGAGACTCACTTTGATAATTGGAGACTTCATTATGAAAATAGACAACACTACATTCTATAGCATAGTAAAGTATTCTATCTTCAATATGTAGAATACGAACAATTTAATTTAGACGTAATAAAATAAAGAATATAATGTCTTCCACATATGAACTCATCATACGAATAATTCTTTATTACTCATTATATATCTCGGAATCTTTAGATGTTTGTATAAGATAAACATACACATCACATGTATATCAATGGGACATAAATGAAATAAAAATTCATAACATAGAATTTATTAACAACAAATAGATAATAAATAATCCGATAATAAATTATTTATAATGTCAAAATAATAAACTGCTTTATAGGATATTATTCCAATACCATACACTTAAGTTTATGAACTACATACATAAACTTATGAATTATACACATAACTTGAATAGTACATAAATTTTTCAACTATACACATAACTTTATGAACTGAACATAAAATGAACCAAACAAGAATAACAATTGAAATTAAAAAAAGAAGAAGAAGAAAACTTTTCACTCTTGTCAAGCTATAAGTATATAACCAAATGAAGAACTATTAGTGCATAAATTCATAAATTTATGAATTGAACAAATAATTTATAAAGCATACGTATAATTCTTGTTATATAAGACTAATAAATTACATTGATCTGTTAATATAGAAGAATGAAAACATTTGCCTAGAAAAAATTTGTTTTTTGCCTATTAATATTTTTCTTCCATAAAATGTGTACTCACCAAATTTAAAAAATATTTTTTTGAGTACTCATCTATGGAGCAAAAACAAAAAAGTCCATTGAAATATGACCCATATATATATATATGAACTTCATATTCAAGATTCATACACATAGTCATTTAATACAACATGAAGTACCCATCACATAAAATAATTATACACTACTTAAATGATTTAAGCATAAGATATTGTCCTTCTAGAATTATATATAATTCCTCTCTAAGCTAAAAGCACATTATAGCTCCAATTCTGTAACCAAAATGTGACTATCAACACTATGCCAGTCATCCAAAAAAGTGATCGTGCCTAACCTATTATAAAAGCATTCAAAAAATATATTGATCAGACACAATTAGATAGAAATAATTAGTAAAGCTCTTACCCAAGTATCTTTCTCCTTATTGGGAAGACTAAATAAAAAGGAAATAAGAGCACTATCACCCAATATGATATGAGCAGCTCTATGGCATTCCACTATGGAAAGCACTATGGTTCTCATTATTGCTGGTATTCATTGGAATAAAATTCCAGAAAATATTTTCATAAAATCATTTTCAAGAATATCATAGTTTTGTAAAATTCAAAAACGCAGCGGAATTGGTCGTTTAATTATAAAAATATGGTTTAGTCCAAGTGTGTGTGAGGGATGCATTACAAGTGGGTTAATTTAATTAATATCTATATAAAAATTCATTCTAAACAAAACAAGTATATTTCTTTCACTCTTTGGATAATGGGTAAAGTTATTAAGTAAGGCCTCTCGATCCATAAAGAGATTACAAACCTATCGCGGAGGCTGGGGCAACTCCCTCCTACCATCAACTACCGTGTGGTGCCGAGATTCTCACATACATACTAAGCCAATAATAAACATGTTCTAATTGCATATTAGGCATCTAGAATTCATTAATACAACTTTCATAGTAACATGCTCATTCATTAAGTGCATTTACATACATGTTATTACACTAATGAATGTCGAAGTGTCCCGATGCAGTGTAAAGGTTCGATACCCTCAGAGAGAGAGCTTGGTATGCTAAATGAACAAAGAATATATTTATGAAAGCAATACTATGTACATATGCATTAAAATCATACTTGTTGATAACTTGGTCAAATAGTAGTTTTTTAGTAAAATGTAATTTTCACGCATTTCGGAGCCGAATTCACTATGTGTTTAACACGTCAAATAGCTTTAATTCAATGTCTAGGACTCATTTATAGTATTTTATTTGTCGGCTCTAGGTAAGCACGAGGTGGCATTCATGACACTGATTTATGTTTTATTGCACTAAACTAGCTTAGATTCAGCTTAATCACGTAACGTTATTTTTGTGCATTCTAATTATTAAGTGCTAATACTATGTTTGCATTATTAATTGGAGTCTAATTGAATTATTTTTATTTTTAATGATTGGTTATGGGGCTAGGTTTCACCATATTACAATAAAACCTGTCACATGGGATCGTAAGTCAAAGTATGACTAGTTTTCATTTTCTAAGCTAGGATTCACCAACTTTGGCTACATTTGGGTGTATAGGAGTGACCAGTAATGTGGTGACTATGCTAAGGATGTTTTAGAGCTGGACAAATGGAAAGTAATGTGAAAAATATCCAAAATACCCCTTAGAAATTAAGTATTGCCTTTTCTTAGCTATTAAGTGTTGATTTTAGACCAAATCTGGTTATTTGCTTTCTTTTTCTCTCCAGCCATGATCTGAAACTCTCTAACTTATTTTTAGACTTCTCTCAACTTCCCTTAACCATTTCCAAGAGTTTCTAAGTGGTAGAACTCAAGTTGGAGCTCTAGAAAGCAAGATATATTAAAACTAGTCAAGGTAATTCTACTAGTTCTTCTTCCTAGGTCTTTTTCTTTAATTTCAATTCTCCACTTGCTCTCACATAAATAATGGTTCCTCTAGGTTCTTTTGAGTCCTAATCAGTTTTAAAGCCTTGAGAATCAATTTGGTGGAGGTAGAAGGCAAGAGCTTCAGTAAAAGCTCAAACTAGTCAAGGTAAGGTTTAAGTGGGATTTTGAATTTGTAGTAAATTTCTTTTATTTCAGCTCTTAAACCAAAGCTATTATCTGATGAATAATGGTCCTAAGAACCCTTAAATATTACTGGAAACATAAAATTTAAATGGAGGATTAAAGTTAAAACCTAAAGCCCCAAAGTTTGCTATTTATGGAGTTAAGTGTTTTTATGTGTAATAGATTAAGTTTTTTATGTTTGTAATCTGATTTCTTAAATTTGGAGTGTATATTTTATTGATCCTATTATTTATTACATTCATTTGGTGGTTGCTTGTGATGATACATAAGTGTAAAGGTAGTTTTAAACTTGTTTAAAACGAAAAAGAGTTCAAGTGCATTTAGATTGTTCTAAATGATCCTCTTTGATATGTATATGTGGGAATTGGATTGTTAATTATTATTGTAGGTTTAAAACTATGATTTTAATCATTTGGGAATATCCTAGAAATAGGAGAGGTACTGTATAAATATTTTTAAAATAAAATAGCACCATTTAGAAGCAAATAGACTTGTATTACAAAATTATGTGCCATTTTGGATCATTTTTGTACTAATAAACTATCATTCATATTTTAATATTTTTGAACAGTTTTTTAATGCTAGTTATTGACTGCTAAGTACCTTAAATGATTTATATGCTTCTGAGTCATTTTAAGATCAAGTTTCCTAAAGTGGTGAAAGTTCTGATTTCGGTCTTGTTCAATTATCTTGATGCATTCTTTTAGCAAAATGTACATCTTGAATAATAGTAATTTATGACAGGTGATTAGCACACTAGTCTCTAGAGGATATTGACCCTTTCTACTTTCAATTTATATTCAGGACACGAGGTGAGTAAAGACTTACAACTGCATCACAAGAACTACATGAAAGATGTCATTATGTGAAACTTACTTATTCTTAAATGTTATGAAATAGCATGTGCATGGTAACTCTTGCATGTAAACTAAGAATTTCTTTATAGAGTATTCAAAAGTGAGTACCATTGTACCAATTTTTTTAAAAGATAAGTTTTGATTGCAATTGCTAGTCTGTCGGAGCTGGGTAGGTAAGTCTGTTGATACAGACTCTTCCGTTGAAGTGAGACTTACGGATTTTATCATGTGTCTTATTAAAGCGAAATAATATTAGCGCGGTGTGGGATGCCCCTTTGATGAGGGAAGGAGTTTTCAAAAATCTCATATGACGGTCTCATCTTATTTTTACTCTTAGTCAGGGTTTCCGCCCAATGTTATCACGACCTATCGACTTACAGGACTAGGAGTGTCCTAAAGGGCCAAACTATGAATGTTTTTAAAGAAAATGCATGGATTCAAATGTTTAAGAAAGAAAGGTGTACAATGGAAACTTGATGAGATTTTACAGCATACATAAGCATGCATGATTTTTACTTACTGAGCTTTAGCTTATTTTAGTCTTGTGATGCAGATAAGGAGCTACATTTTGGTGTTGACTAGCTGGTTGCGTGGCTTGCCTTTTTGTCGCCGTGATCATACAAATGTGGACGAGCTTGACTTGTGGGCGACGTTTTTGTATTACGATATTTTGGATGTAGTATAAATACTACTACTAATGGCAAAATAGACTGATGAAAACCTCTTTTGAATGTACATTTTGTAAAGACACTTTTAACAAGAAATGCCATGCAGTTACTTTTGTTTAAAAGGTTTGGAAAGTTCAAATTTGTCTACCTTTTTATAAAAATAAAGATATAGTTTAAGAAAGAATAATACTTCGTAGTTTAACTGTATATCACAGTATAGTTAAACTAGGGGGTGTTACATACCGTCTCATCATCTTCTCCTTCCTCGACCACTAAATCAAGTTTTCCAGAAAGTTCTGCCGCCTATTGGCTCTCTAGGACTCGCTGCCGCCGAAGTTGTCGCTAGTGTCCGTGTTCCCAGTGCCATTGGAGTAGATGGTGTCATTTCTGCAAATGAAAGATGGGCTGTTGCCCTCATTTATGAGTATTTTGGGTATAGTATTATAACAGATCTCTAAGTTGGATATATTGCTATAAGTATTTAGGCTTGGATATGTAATAAGTTTTGGGCCAAAAAACAGTCAGATATCTAGTCATCTCTATTTTATACATAAAATGTACATCTTTTATTATTATTATTTTTTTGATAAACACATAAAATGTACATTCAGTGGTGTATATTTCATATATAAAAATTGTACCTACTAACCAATATACATTTACACTATAAATCTACATTAAACGTATTTGACATATAAAATATATATCTAAAAAATGAGTATAAACTACTAAAATGAAAAAGTAAGTGTTGGCATGAAAAATAAGGTAAAAAAGTGGGTGCTGAGAAATCTGAATCTACATCCATAATATTTGGAGCAAGTATATGTTGGTGAAACATAAGGTAAAAAGTTGTTTCAAAAAAAACAAAAGTAGGTATGTGAAATTTGAATCTAAAATCCATAACATTTTGAACAATGCCATATCTCCTCCCATTGTTAGGGAAAATATCTTATAATGACCTTCTATTCAATTTTTTTTTTTTTTTATACAGAACTCCATGTGTTTTTAATAATATGGGAAAATCTCATTGAACATGATTTTGTTTAATTACTTATAATTTAACCATTTTTCAAATCTCACATTTTCAGATAAGTTAAACTTAAAAATTACAAAAATAACCCTAGTGGATACTAGATTTAGGATTATATTAAATTTTTTTATTTTATGTTTGATACATTGATTATTGTTTGATAATTATTACATAACTTATTAGATAATTAAAAAATATATAAATAATATTTGAAAACTAGTATAAGCAATTCTGAAGTTCAATATAAGTCTGAATTACCACTCAATAAGGGTAATTTTGCCATTCTTCATCAAATTTCCCTAATTTAGCTAGCATGATAGGATCAATTTTAGAGGTAGTCAAATTACAAGATATTTTATAATAAATTAAAATTAAATATAAGAGGGTGTTCGGGATTAGATCTCATATTCTGATTAATTAATGAGAGCTGTGGTTAATTAAAATAAAGTAGAGGATAACTGAGATTAAGGTTAGATAGGGCCATCATAATATGTGCCACGTGTCGAAATCCAAGTAGGCGATCGAGATAAAAAACAACAGTTCCCATGGTGCCCTTGTCAAAAAAATGACTCGCTTAGTGTACACAGCTGGTATAAGAGTTATTACAATACTGTCTACATATCGAATTGTTGGAATAATGTCCTATAAAGTAGTTTATTATTTAGACATTATAAACAATATTTATTGGATTATTTAGTATCTATTTAATATTGATAAATTCCATGTTGTGAATTTCTATTTCATTTATGACCCATTGATATACATATGATGTGTATGTTTATTTTATGCAAACATCTAAAAGATTCCAAGACAAGAAATGAGTAATAAAGAATTATTCATACGATGAGTTCATATGTGGGAGACATTATATTCTTTATTTCATTATGTCTAAATTAAATTATTCGTATTCTGCATATTGAAGATGGAATACTTTATTATGCCATAGAATGTAGTGTTTTCTATTTAATTAATGAAGTCTCTAATTATCGAATTGAGTCTTCGGATAGAAACACTAGTGTGTTATAAGAAAGTTATAACAGCATCGAACAGGATCTAGTGAATTAGAATTTGAGGTTAAGTGCCGTAACTCAAATTTCTAATTTCACTAAACTAGCACTATTGTAGAAGACCTTAATCCTAGTGATTAACGAACTTGCTTTTATGTGTTTTGTCTTCTTGAGTTACTAAAGGACTAGTTCCGATTTATGGTTCAAACTCCGGTATCTTGGAAGATAAGGTATATGAAATGTGTAGAACGTTTCTCATGATGGACACCATGCATATAATGTCACTTTGAGTTTTTTCAAGTACTTGGATAATATAAACCAGGGCCCCGGTATTCACTATGTGAATTTGACTGTGTTAGTATGAGCAGATACAAACACTATAGTCAACTATTATCCATTAGATGAAAAATGGCAACTCAAAGGTAAATATGTACTAGAAGGGTAATACGGTAATTTCACCCAACTAGTACGGCATTGCATCGAGGGTATGTCTGCAGGTATAGTATATGCTAAATGGATCAAGCTAATTAATTGT
>JXTC01000314.1:289194-329935 GCA_002914845.1 Trema orientale | reverse complement strand
TCCGCTGCGTCTCTTGATTTTACAAAACTATGGTGTTCTTGAAAATGATTTTATGAAAATATTTTCGGAAATTTATTCCAGTAAACACCAGCAATCGAAGTCCTGATGCAAGGTCGATATAGAAAATGATACTTCCTACAGTGTCCTTGCCATATTAGCAATTGCTGGGATAACTTACTTATAGTATAATAATAATAATAATAACAATAATAATAATTATGATGTAATACTAATAAAGACATAAGTGTTATCACAATACTGTCACTACGTATTGAAGTCCCGATAGACAGTTGTAATAAGCACTAACACTTCCTACGGTGCCCCTGTACGTAGGCTAGAGTAATAGACTTACGTAACAATAATAATATAACAACTAAAAGTCAAGTACAAAAAAAAAAAAGAGAGATTAGAAATAATAGAGATAAGAATAATAATAATAACATAAATAATGAGTGAGAAATAGTGAGAGAACACGAAATTTTGAACTTTTTTTTTATAAAAAAAAGTGGGGCTTAACTAACAAAATCTTGAACTTATGTCACAGGTCAAACACAGAATTCGAAGAGAGTAGCTTAGTGCCCACAGATTACTATAGCAAGGGTTAGAGACTACATGCAAAGAAATTTATAATACAAATTAGTAGAAAAATGGACATAAAAATAACAGAATAATAGAAAAGTGATATAAGTAATAAAATTAAGAGGGTGTGATATTATTATAAGAATGAAGTAAATGAGCTTGAGACATGCAAGAGAATGGATATAGTCCTAGGAATAGATACATGCAAAAATATCTAAACCTATACAAATATATGTAACTGTGACAATATTTGATGACTATATATATGCATGGATATAATTATATGAAGATGTATATATGAAAACATGAACATGTAAAGGTGTATATAAAGATATACGAAGCTATACGTATAAAATGGAGGTAAAAAACTTAGCCACGGTTCGACAAGGGAATCAAGGTGGAGATATTATGCCACAGATTGATGAAAAGGTGGTAAGGTGTTGGTGATATTAATTGTGTAGAGCCAAGGGTTTAAAGAAAGACAAGGGATATTAGTAGTGGTTGTTGGTTATTATTATAGCATCTGAGGTGATAGCCATATATTTTAAAAAAAATAGAAACCTAAAATCACACAAACACACAATGCAGCGGAAACAATAAGATTGTACTCGTAAAATTAGAAAGAAAAATATCTAACCTCTTGTAGACCGTTATCATTGCCGACGGAAGAATGATGCGAGTTATCCCACTCTAAAGGCTTCTGGACTATGACCCGTATTCTATACTATACTCGGTGCGTGGTCACCTTGTACGCTACAAGAGAAATGATTAGAACCCGAAAATAGGAAATTAAAAACTAACACAATAACAAGAAGAATTTCTTGTCACTTAGCTTTTAATTAATCTACGTGATTTTCCTTTCTGTCTAGAGAATTATGATCACTCAAAACTCTCAAGAAAAACTGTACGCTCTTAATTTTCTTGGAAAGTTATTTTTCTCTGGGTGCAGAGAAAAATTCTCACTTTGAAATTTTACGTAACTTTTTTCTTCCGTATAAAAAATTTCTGGACATCTTTCTTTTAAAGTTTTTTTTTAATAGGAAAATATCTGTCCAGATTCAATGTACCAGGGCAATCCCTTATTAGTAGGATTGCTCTACACTTTTTTTGCCGGAGAGATTCTCTGCTAAAAACGTGTAACATCCCATAAAGGTGTATTTTCAAATTTCAAAATACTTTCCAATAATATTTAATTCCTAAGATAATTAGTAATTAATTCAAATAAATATTTATCCTTTATTTATCCAGATTTCTTAATTCAAATCTAGAAATTAAATAAAAGATATTTATTTCCATTATCTTGATAGTTGCCAAATCAAATTGGCTAATACAAAATAATTCGTACAGATTTTTATTGATAGACTATCTATTTGAATTTTATTCCAAATTAATTATTACAATAATTTAAAATTTCTAAAATTCAAATAATCCATCTTGTAGTAAATTACAAATCTCATTTAATGGGAGTGCACTACACGCCTGACACTGTGCCATGAGGTACAGTGCCACACGCCTATGCCCAATTACTGGGCTAGGCTTGTGCAGTCTTGGACTTGTGAGGTCCAACTGTTATTTCTGTTCCATCAATTGGACTGGTAGCGGTACAGTCGAATTTACGGGCTAGCCCGGGGATCTTTGGGCTCATAAAATAGTGGCTCCCACAATTGTACCTTAAATTAATCGGCCCAATTGTAAATTCTAAATCTACTCTACTAAAAGATTGGAATTGCACTCCACTATTAAATGGTCTTTTTATGGATATTATCACACTAGTAATAACTAGCCCATGCCACATTGATATCTATACTTTAATCCTTTGTACTATATTATAATTAAATTGAGATCTCAACTGTCTAATTAATTTAATTATATTTTATTTCTTGACTCTTACTAGTTTTCTCTAATGATCATTTTCAACATATTAATTAGATATGTTGACACATTCTGGCCAGAGAATTCTAAGATCAAGTACCGAAAATCCGTCAAGGGATATGTATGTACAAATTCCATATTATCAATCTGTAAGTGTTACTGTCCATAAATACCTCCCACCAAGTTACTGAGAATATTAACCCCTCAATTAGAGTTGCACCCTTTAGTAACTCAAATGTTGCAGTATAAACAAACATGAACTTATAATTAACTCAGGATTGAGAATAAAGTATTATCAATGCCAAATGAGATTTAATAAGTCTGACAGTTATTTGAGGTCTATTAAATCTCATAATTAATCTGTTCAATGTAGTCTAACTAGATTAGTAAATCCATATGTAATTAAGACAAATTTCTCAATGAATTTACAACAGTTAAAATAAAGAGCCCAACTTTATTTTATTAACTGCGAACAATTTTATTTAATTACAAAATAACTTGTATCAATGTCTTCTGTGAATCCACCTCGTGATCACAAAGATACATATTATGTAATTAAATGGACTTTTATTCAATCATACATATGCAAAAGATATAATGAAAATATCTAACAAATTTTATTAATTCTAGAAAATATTTATTACATGATGGAATATGCTTTGGAGAGCATATATTCCCAATAGTGGTGTGAATGTGAAGTAGGAATAATAAGATGATAATAGAGTTGTTATGGATAGCATAGCCGAGGGGTGATAGAAGGATGGGAGCTTGGTGGCTTCTGATGAACACAAAAACACAAGAATAATAACAAGAGAGAGAGAGAGATCGGTAAAAGAAAAAAGAGAAGAGAATTATATTGAGAATAATAGATGCTCATTAGCTTACAAATGAGAGGGTAACACCTCTATTTATAAGCAAATGATGCCTTTAGCCTGTAGTACAAAGGGAGGAGGTGTCAAATTCCTATTGGATAATCTAGCTTGATGTACAAGGAGACTAGGTGTCAAACTCCTATTAACTAGTCTATCTTAGTGTACAAGTACTTAGGGTAGAAGTACTTGTAATTACAATTGCTTGTAAGCACTTAAACTACAAGAACTTAAGGCACAAGTAAGAAGGTTTCGGAACCTTCTAGAAACAAGGGAGCAGCTTATCTTCGAAGTTGGCAGCTTTTATCCGAGCTATATGTAGCTTGCATGAAGGACAAAGCGACATGTAGTTTAACCCATACAACGTGTAGCTTGACTTCGGGTAGAGGAGCTTTAAACGATATGTAGTTTAGGCCGTGATATATGTCATTTCCTTCATTCCAATGTCATTTGTCCATACTACATGTAGTTTAAGTGATCTTAGCTTAGGTTTTGTTAATTTTGTGTTTAATTAGCACTAATCCATATTTTGAGATTAATTCCAAAAATCGGGAAAATCTGAAGCTAAGGATTTTTCCATATTTTAAAAAATATAGAGTTTTGTCAAAAAAAAAAAAAATTTTAAAAAAAAATATATATATATTAAGTCTAAAAATAAATACAATGTTATCTTATGATATTTTGTCATTTTTTCTTCTTTCATTTGGAAGAAAAAAAAAAAGAAAAAAGCGTGACCAAAGCAACCCCATGATTAAAATTCATTCATAGAAATATGTAAAACCAAAATATTTTTTAATTTTTTTTATTCATCTCATATTGGCTTTCCATTGTTGGATTTTAATGTAAAATAAAGAACAATAGTTGTTACGATACCCACTGGATACAAATTTGAACCTACTAGATCTTAAGCCATCTTCACAAAGCAGAGTGTTATTATATAAGATTAAAAAATTTGTCATGTAATATATTCCTTATATATAATGCACTGATTTTGTTGGCAATGCATTTGTCCACTACTTTTTAAAACTGATTAATACATATTATGGTCGACCCTTCATTGTAAACTAACAGAGCTCCTTGTACACCCACTCTCTGAATGAGTATAAATCAATCATTGGTTATATTGGTTATAATTACGTTACATAGAGACCGCGGTTATTATTTTTCTCTTTTTCCATAGAATAATATCACCGAATAAGAATGAATGGGAAATAAATATTTAACAGAACTATATGATGTGTCATGAATCTGGAAATGAAATTAGAGTATATTTGTAGAAATGCATGGGATATTTTGGGATTCATGAAAGTAGAGTATGTTTGTAGAAATGCATGGGATATTTTTCCAACATATTCTACACTTTTTTTGCAAATGATATAGATTACTATGACATTTTGTACTGATGAAAGGACATATTAATGGCTTAATTTGGTCCCTTATAACATGTTCCGTGTGGCTAGCTGTTAATTAGTTAAGGTACGTTCAACGCAACTAGGGTTCAAAGTACTAATTGAACTTACGTGGGAGAGAGTTTAGGTAACCTAATGACTAGTTAAATAAATTGATGAATCTTATGTATATAACTTTGTGAGAGATCTTATGCTTGCTTGGTTCTTATTAAGGTGTTTGGAAGACTAAAAACTGAGAGTACAATTGACCTGCTTTTTAGTGAAATGTACATTGGTTGTTTCTTGCGGGCGAATGCAATATTACTCGAGACATTACTTTATCTTTTTTTGTGCCTTTAGATCTATATTCAGTCTATATAAAATTAGATCAAGACAAATGTTAGCTTCCGAGCTGCCACTGGCTCGGTTATATAAATGAGACTGCTCACCAAATAATAAGGTGCAATTAATTGTGTCCAAATCACACACATGCTCTTCTTCTGAAACTCTGGCCGCTACACTCTTCTACTGTAGATTGGGAGAATTTTCAACAAAGAACACTTCAATTGTATTTCGATCATATAATCTCTCTAATCAATTATATCCCTCTCTAATAATATCCTCCTACACACAGCTATATGCACTGAATATCAATAGACAATACCGGCAGGAACGTCATTTATATGCTAGAATTCGAAAAATGATAAAGATTGGGACATTAAAATCTTACACTAAAAAACTTACATCAGTGATATGATATCACTTTTAGCCACATAACTTTAAATGGTGCGATCCCACTTTAAATAAAGAGTAGTTGAAATATATGCCACATCATGTGGTGTAAGTTTTTAGTGCAAAATTTTTGTATCTCTATCATTACTTGTTTGGAAAAATACCAACTAATATAAATAAACGCATATGTGATTATATTTGCATGGGTTAATGACTTTATTGGTCCTTATATTACGGGAAATCTCTTGCTTTGGTCCTTAAATTTTAAATTTTATTATTTTAGTCCTTAAATTGTTTAATTTTTTTATTTTAGTCCTTTTTATTATATATTTTGTCTTATTCTTAATAAAAAGGAGTGAGACTCACATGCTCTATATATGCTTTATTTATTTTATAACCACAAAACAGGGTAACAATTAATGTAAGAAGATTTGAACATGTGCTGATATTAGGGCAGTTTATAAATTAAAACTGAGAACAAAGATGTATATGTTTAGTTTAGCAAAAATCAATACAATAATAGATAACAATACATCTTAAAACTCAAGTGTAATATTTTATTGAAATCAATTAAACATAAGGCAAGTATGCTTTGCTTATTATGCTAAGAATTAAACAAAATATATAGTAAAAATGACTAAAATAGAATATTTATAAAAGTATAAGAGTCAAAATAACAAAATTTAAAATTTAAAGTGAACTCTAAAAAAAATACCTTGAAATTTAAGTATTTTGTAATTTAAACGCTGAAATTTGGACTCTGCAAAATAATACTTTGAGATTAAGAATTTATGAAAATTAATACACTAAACTGACCTTTTGACCAATTTCAGTAATGAAAAACAATAATATCCTACATTAAAACTGGATTAGTCCTTATTATTCTCCTTAATTTTGAGGATATTATTATTTTTTATCGGTTAAAGTTATTCAAAAAGTCAACGTAGGATATTAATTTTCAGATATTGTTAATCTTAGGGTATTATTTTACATAGTCTAAACTTTAGGATTTAAATAGCAAAATACACAAACTTCATGTTATTATATATATATATATATATATATTGCAGTTTACCCTAAAATTTAAGCTGCAAAGTGATACTTTACTTATATTCGGGTACCAATAGAATCATTTCTCCTATTTTCACTATACCATTTTAAAAAAGGTATATCCTCTGCCACATAATAAACTCCTGCATGAAAAATATTCCCACATAATAATATTGTTGCTTCAGTAGTATTGACTTTTTGGTCCTGTAACTGCCACCTCCCATAGGCAGCAGGGCATTGAAGAGTGAAACCGGCCTCTCAGGCAGAATCTTTAATTATCTTCTGGTACTATACATCCAGTGATAAGAGAAAGAAAGTGTCGACTGGTGTATTATTCATACAAATAAAGAGTACTATGCCCGAGCAAACGTCAGGACCAAATTAAAGTATTAGTTAATATTGGTTTAGTTTGCTCCACCGAAGGGGGTTTTGAAAGAAGTTCCCATACATATACCGTAGAATAAATTCTGGCCCCACACTACTACTCATATTCATGAATATACTAATTAATGAGTTTTGTAGGAAAGACAACAGATATAAATATGACAGGTGGGTTTAGGGTTACAATCGTTTGACATTAATTGACATGCACGCCTCTTCAACGAGATACTTCTAGTAAGTTCGCAAAATTTCACCCTATGACGACATAGGATTAAGTAATAGTACTATACGGCTCTTATTGAGAATGCAGAGGTGGTCTATTTGTACTAAAATAAAAAAAATAAAAACTTATCATGAATAAAGCAATGTTCTTGTTTGTTCATTAAATATGTTATTATGGAATACAAAATAATCACTGATAAGCTGCAAAATAAGATAAAGTTGTTTCTGACATTAACCCTTTGAAATGCTTTATAAGGTAAGTTAATAGTATTTCCCAATAATATGAGCAGCTAAGATAAAACCACGTACAAAAAAAAAAGGATAAAAGAAAGAAATAACTCTAGGTAATTCAGTTGATACCAAATTACCAATATGTTATATTCTAAATGATATTAAATAAGTAATTGTTCTCTATTAATCTATATAAGATAAGCTTTTATATTTATATGAGCTTTATATGGTCACTTAAATCCACGTGAAAAAAGGATGAAAGAAATAACTATATGTGATTAAGTTACTACCAATATACACTTTAAGGGTCATTAAGTATTTTAGTTATGGGTATTGTTATGAATATTTATTTGCCTTGACTTCAGGGAAATTTAGAGAGGAAAAAGAAAAAGTGTGACGGGCTTAGGCAACTACCTAAGTTGCTGACCCTTGAGCTGCCTCTGAACTATGAAGCTAGCTAACATATTAGACCTCCAGCACTCTTCCATCGAAACNAGTATATATGACTCTCCAAAATCATTATTTTACCAAAGATATAAGAATATAGATAGTGTAAAACTAAATAGATATTTATATGTATAATAATTTTTCTATGTAAATATTTATCGGGGCGGGTACGGTGCGGATTATGCTAATACCGTCCCCGCACCATACCCGCATATTAACGGTACGGTTATTCTCCGCCCCGGACGTTTTACCCGCTTGAGCGGTTTTTCCCCTCCCCGTTCGGATCGGATTACCATGGATACCCGTAACCATGGGTTATATTGCCATCCCTAATCGAAACCGGCCTGTTTTTAAATATTTGAGATACTATTGAATATTTAACAAGATTTTAACCAAATAAAATAAATAAATCAGATTTAAACAATTCTATCTAAATTATAATTCAAACAAATTTCAAGCTACAAAGAGAGATAAATTTCTATTTATTGTTTCTTTTGCCACAATTCAGTTAATTTAATTTTGCCATTGATTGTGGCCAAATTGGAGGCCGCTGGTATTCCACTCTTTTTTTTTTTTTTTCTTTTTTGAATGAGGTATTCTACTCTTTTACAATAGTCTCTCACCAAGGACAGTATTATTAGTATAACTGATGTGGTATAATTATATTGGAGCTTAAACAGGGATCTTAAATTAAAGTTAACATCTGATTTTAGGTGGACCCTTTGTAATATATGGACTAAGATCATCATGCATGATTTCATGGATGATATCAGAAGTAAAAATGACTCTCTCTCCTCTCATAGGAGGCCATGTGTGAAATGGCACATATCAAATTAAAAAAACATGCACTATAATTCGTTTCATATTTGTTTGACCATGTCAAAATGACGGAATTAGCAATATTGCTAACAATAAAATAAATTATGAAAATAGATTTACGTGTCTAGTAAAATAAATTATTGAAGATTTGGGGTTTAATGCCAAAATTTAAAGATTGAGGACCTAAATAGCAAAGACTCTAAAAGGTTAAAAAAATGTTGCCGCAAATTAACTTACTTTTATTCGTTTTTCCTATATAATTACCCACGTCAGAATGACCAAATTCGCAATATTACTAATATTAAGATAAATTACGTGGCTACGGTCCGGTTTATTTGTTTTAGAATCAAGATGGGAATGATCACAATTCACACACAAGTGTTTTGGAAGAAGAAAGTGTGTGCACGTCCCAACTTGTTTAATTCAAACCCACGTAAGAATTTATGTCTGTTTTTAAGTTCACAGCTCATTATAATGTATAACGTATTCAACCCCAGAAGGAAAAAAAGCAAAACAAAAATTGAAAATAACTCTCTATAGTTATCTCTCTGTCTTTCCTTTGTCATTTCATATCCTAATCATCGTCCTGTTTTGGGAGCACCGTTAACTTCACGTCTCATAAGATTACCACAAGCGCCTTTTTTTTTTTTTTTTGGGTGCCAAACTCCGTTCCCACCATAACTCTTATCTCTCTCTCCCTCACAAACACATGATTCATTAATGGCAAAATGTCTTCGTGGTCTACATAAAACCACATTGTATTAATACAACCACATTATTATTATGTCCTTGTAATTCTCCTAGCTAATAAGGCTATATATATTCTTCTGTTACAATTTCATTTATAAAATCCCCTGTTTTACTAGTTTAATCGTCCCAAATCAAAACCATATAATAAAAATTCACTCTATATTAACAACTCAAATCATCAAAACGGCCTTCTTTCTACCTATCTATCTATCTATCTATCTACCTTGTGATGCCTTCAAGAGCTCTTCAATGGCTCAGCCTTGTAAGCATCATTTGGCTCCAATCCATCAACGGAACCAACACCAACTTCCCAGCTTACTCCTCCCAACTCAAGCATGCCTTCTCCATTTCCCAACTCCAACTCAACAACCTCGCTTTCGCCTCCGATGCCGGAAAACTCCTCGGCTGGTTTTCCGGCATTGCCGCCATCTACCTGCCCCTTTGGCTTGTCCTCCTCATCGGCTCCACCCTCGGCTTGACCGGCTACGGTCTCCAATACCTCTCCATAACAAACCAGATTCACTCGCTCTCCTACCTCCAAATCTTCTCCCTCACCGTCTTGGCCGGCAACAGCATCTGTTGGATCAACACCGTCTCTTACGTCGTCGTCATTCGCAACTTCCCGCCTAGTTACCGCCAAGTGGCGGTCGGGTTAACGACGAGTTATCAGGGACTCAGCGCTAAGATTTACACAGACGTGATTGCTGCTCTGTTCCGTTCTTCTTCGTCGTCGAGTACTAAAAAGGCCAAGGCTTACCTTCTTCTCAACTCTGTTCTACCTCTAATGGCGTCCTTTATGACGGCGCCGTTAATCAGGGGAATTAACGACGTCGGACTGGTGGTAACAAAACCCGAAAACATGGACGCAGGGTTTGTCCTAATGTTTTTGATAACAATGGCTACCGGAGTGTATGCTGTGGTCAGCAGTTTGGGGTTGATCGTGTCGAGTTCCGCCCTGGTTAGAGTTATTGGCTCTGGCGTTTTCCTATTGGCACCGCTGGTGATCCCGGTCGCGGAGATAATTCGAGAAGGTTTGGAGAAGTATTGGAGTTTGAGTAGGGAGAAGAGGGTTTACCATTTTACTATTGAGGAAAATGTTCATGAAGATCGTCATCATCATCATCAAGATGGGTTGAAATTAGATGGAGATCATCAAGATCATGATCATGGTAGAGAAGTAGTAGTTAGTGAAGTTGACCATCATGATCATGATGATGTTGATGTTGGTGTAAGAGAGGAGGTTGGAGTTAAGGCCATGCTAATAAGAATTGATTTTTGGCTGTACTTTTTTGTGTATTTTTGTAGTGCTACACTTGGTTTAGTGTTCTTGAACAACTTGGGCCAAATAGCTGAGTCTCGAGGGTCCTCTAGAACCTCTTCTCTTGTTTCACTTTCTTCTTCATTTGGGTTCTTTGGCCGTCTCATGCCTTCTTTTCTTGATTATTACTTCTCAAGGTACTTAACTTAATCCCTCTCTATTTTTTTTTTTAATTTTTTTTTTACCACATCTTAATTTATCTATTATTGCGTTAGTTGAAAAATTGAATGGTCCAATTAATTTGAGTAGCTAGGTAGTCTTTTTGTTGAAAATCTCAACCCAAAACAGCTTTTGAATTTTTTTCTTGAAATTTTCAGGAGAAAATATGTGGTTTCAAGACCAGCTTTAATTGCGGTGTTAGTAGCTCCAATGGGAGGAGCATTCTTCTTACTTCTCAACTCAACAAACCTTTCGTTATACATAAGTACAGCCGTTATAGGAGTTTGTACAGGAGCAATCAGTTCGATTTCTGTGTCCACCACCACAGAGCTATTTGGTGCCAAAAATTTCTCAGTGAACCATAATGTTTTGGTAGCCAATATCCCAATAGGGTCATTTCTCTTTGGCTCCTTGGCCGCTCTTCTTTACCACAAAGAAGGTAATGGATCTGGCAAATGCATGGGAACCAAATGCTATAGAAGCAGCTTCCTCATTTGGGGTTCTCTCTGTTTTCTTGGGACGATTTTGGCTCTAATTTTATGTGCTCGTACACGCAAGTTCTATTCGCAGAGATAAATTATTTGTGACACTATCTACATATGAGACTTCCTTTATTACTATATCTTAATGACGTGTGACAATTTTTAGTTACACAGCTAGCTAATTTAGCTTGTACAAGGATGAGTTATACGACTTAGGATAAAAGACTACAATACAGATACGTACTTAGATTAATTATAACAAGTGCAATATTGAGATATGTACTTTTTAGTGCCATTCAGTTTAATATTTGTGTGTAGATGATACATATGGTTCAATACATAAGCCTTAATTTGTTTTTTTTAGCTAAACTGTTGGTGCCCCTTGAAGACCAAATAATAACAAATATACGTACAATTGATTGTGATGCATAAGTACTATATCTAAATAAACTGATGCCTCCTCGAAGAGGAAAATATAAAGCTGTATCCAAATGCATGCAATGTTTATATTTATATATATATGATTCCCAACCAGTAGCTATTTTTTTTACCTATCCATAAGTATTTTTTTTTTTATTTATTGGATCATCGATTTAACCGCTATCATAATTTGAATATTTAAAGGAAAAAAATAAAAAATAAATACTCATTATTTAATACTTTTTTCTCTGCTCTTTTTACCATGAAAAAATATACGTGACTAATTTTAATGGGCCAAAATAATACGTAAAAAAAATACCTCTATACATATATATATGCAATTCTCTTATACGTCATCTTATTTTTTGGGCAAATTTTTCTTATTTCCTCTATTTTGCGTTCTCTCTTGTGGTCCATTAAACTTATTTTTTGGAGAGGAAACTCTTATGTATATGATCAAATATGTGTAAATCATAAGAGAGCCTATAAAGGTTTATCAAAAGAAGCTACATGAAATTTTCTCCTTAACTTCTTTAGTTATATTCTATATATCTTCATGCACGTGAATAATTAGCTGTTAAGCTCTTGCTCATCTCAGGCTCATATATACGTACGTCGTACATAAATTCAAATGGAGAAAATAAAAAACAATAATTTAGTTCCACTTCTATATATCGAAGACAAACTGTACGTACGTACGCATGCCATATCACTTGTGATTTGGGAAAAATAAGGGAATTAATATCCATGTATATAATATAAAATAATAATACTAATAATAAATTGGGCATTTTTATGAAAACACAGATTAACTAACTTCAATACTCGACGAAAATTTTGATTTGATTACATAGATTACATACTCAATATTATAAAGACTCCGCCGCCATTGCATTTGGAATCCATAAAATTAAAGTTACAAGTGACTATACTAGTTAAAAACTTGAACGGTTCGTGTGTATTTTATGTAATTGGCCTAAAATACAATTAGCTTATAATAAGGCTCGTTGGTTACTCCATTTTATATGTGTGTATACATACATTTGAAAGGATTTTGTATATATATTTTGAAAACGAAACAAAAACAAATGCATGGTGCGTTACACATGTACATAGCTGAATTTTCCAAAAATAATTTACGAATCTGCATCTTCACGCAAAAAGCCAGCTGTGTGGTTGGCAATAATACTCATCAGCCGATACTGATCAATATTCCAAGAAAAAAAATTACAATAAAAAATAAGAACGACAACAAGCCATTTAATTGTTATTCTTCATGGTATTGCTGATTATATAATTGGGTATATGATATCAAACTGTAAGAGATAAGTTGGACCATATAATATGCATGTGACCACGTCTCGGTACGAAGACTACTCTTGGTAATGCGTTATTTCTGAAATGAGGTGGAATCTGACTGTCAAATTAATTGTGAGTTAGATTAGAGGGATATCGAGAACCTTATAGAGGAGGTTGAGGTTGAGGTGGAGGTTGATTTAGTGGTTAGAGATATTTTAGACCTTGTATATATCCTCATTCAAGTCACTTGGTGACCTTTGTGAATAGAACATCTAACAGTGTTGTGCATTGTATAGTATAAATAAGAAAGCTCTTGTAGGGAATCATGATGTGGTTTAGCTAGAAACTGGGCCAGCCAAATTGGCAAATTGGTTATAATTTGATGCCAAATGTGATGTAGGCCCGGTTTTGTATTACTATATAATATATATGGTTGCCAATCCGGTAGGTATTTTTTTTTTTTACCTATGTGCAGGTATTTTTTTTTTTTTACCTATGTGTAGGTATTTTTTTTCTAGCCGTTGGATCATCATCTAACAATGATTTAACGGCTAAAATAAGATGCATAAAAAGACGTGCATCATTAATACTTTTTCTCTCTCCTACTTTTTAATATAAAAATATATACAAAAAATTTTTTCATTCGCCCAGTTGATACTTATGCATATAGGTAAAAAAAAAATATATCTACGGATTGGTGCTCTATATATATATATGCTGCTTAATGAAAGGATCATTGATTGTGATTAAGCGAGTGAGCAAAAGTTAAAATCTAATACTTTTTAGTACCTTTTTTAAAACAGTTGGAAATTTGACAAGTGATTAGATTCGGTGCTGATCACTTCTAAATTTTTCACTGATTAAATAATAAACAAGTTTATGATCAAACACTAATTATACCTGAAATTATTTCATAATCCAAAATCAAGAACTGTAAAAAGCAATCCTAAATTGCGTGTAGATTCTTCTTCTGAGTAATAAAAATTCAGAAGAAGAAGGAAAAAAAAAAAAGAAAAAGAAAAGACTGCTCTTGTTAATATACTTTACAGTCCGAATTTAATTATATATAGCATGCATGATTTTTCTTTTCGTCTCCTTAATTCCTTCTTTCTTTCTTTCTTTCTTTTTTTTTTTTTTTTCAAAAAGGGTTCTAATTTAGCTTTCTGTTTCTTTCGACCACTCAACTTCTTGTTCCTTTGTGAGCGTGACTTGAATAACATTTATTGTAAGCGTGTTTTTCTGCTCCGTGGTGTGAATAATAATGTTAGTTTGGAGTCATCAATCATTAACTAATTAATAATTACTAGTATATGTGTACGCATTTTTTACTATGGGCATCAGTAATGCTCAGTATCATAGTGGCGTATCTATTTGTCACTAAATGATTATAATTAATAAATTGAATTCCACATGAATTCCACTTGAATTATAATTATGATTAGTTAGTGACAAACTTATAATTATGATTAGTTAGTAACAGACTAACACATCATATGGTGCTAGACACCACTGATGTCCTATAACATTATTTTTTTTCTTTTGTCTTTCTTATTCTTCTTTTCTTTCTAATTCATCATATGAAATAGGTATCTATATATATGTATTGGAATCTTAAGATATATTAATTTGGTTTTTTTTTTTTTTGGAGCTATTTTAGTTGTATAAACATAATTTGATAATTGATATATTGATTTAAAATTCAATAACCATGCTACGGTTTTCAGCTCAATATTTACGTTAACTTGTTCTTCTTTTTTCTTTTTTTTTTTCCTTTTGTTTTTGTTGCTGCTTGCTAAGAGTGTTTGACTTCTTTTTCTCCTAAGTCCGAAGGAAACTGATTATTATCTTTTCCCTGTGACTATTTATTATTATTATTATTTATTTTTTATGGCTTAGGTTTGGTTGATATGTGAGATGCTAACGTAACTATAAAAATATAACTATCCCTAGAAGCTCAGCAACCTTTACGGCCTAACATTTGTTACGCTTTATACATAGAGACATATTATTTGTATGTATGTGTTAAATAAGCACTTCCATGTTTTGTGTTTATCTTTGAATTTGCCTTATGTTTTCATAAATGACAAATTAATTTAGTACATCATTTATGAATCTGATAGTATAACTTTTGTTCTTTCTACTGCAAAATACAAGAGATGGAAACGTAACTAATCTCTCCACTCCAACATACAAAAATTTTAAATTCTTTTGTTTTATTTTATTTTATTTTTTTATAAATTCTTTTGTTTTATTAAAACTTAGTATTTATAGACGTAATGGAATTATTACAGGGTTAATTGCCAAAAAAAAAGAAAAAAAAAATTACTATGAAATATGCATTTTTTGTAATTTAAACATTGTGTTTTAGCATCAGTAAAATTATATATTCAAATTTTAAATTTCGAAAAATATATACCCTCCTCGCATATTTTGAGTAAATTTCTAGTATTGAAAGTCAAAACCGCCTCTCACATCCTTATAACCAAACAACAAAATATATAAAAATTAATCAAACCAAAAAATGTGAAAGAAAATTAAAATAAAATCATATTAAACTAAAGGTTTTAATTGTTTTTTTTTTTTAGTTTAATTATTTTAGCAAATTTCTATACAATTTGTGTTTAGAAACAAGAATAAGTAAACTTCAATTCAGTTTCAATGTTAAATGAGGGATAATTTATTATTTCACATGCGGATGGTATAAAATTTTAGAAATTTAAAATATGGAGATATAATTCTATCAAATTAAAAATAGTATTAACATTGCAAAAAACGCATAATATTTTTTTTGCAAGATAACATAAAATGTTTATTTAATACTTGCGGGTTTGTGAAGCGTGAACTCCTCGTTTCTCTTTTTACAATTTCATGCGATACACAATAATTTAAGGAAAACAACTCCTCAAAATATTTATTTCCGTCTCTAAATCATTTTATATATTATTTTATATATATTTTATCAGAGATAATACCGAAAATATGGTTGCAAAGATAGCCTGTCCATTCTTATCCCAATAAATACAAATAGAGATAATACTGAAAAACTATAATAACGCGATGAATTTTGCAAACGATGCTTCGGAAGATTTTGACAACAGACAAAAGGAGCCGCTCTTGAAAACATAAACCAATAAGTCAACAAAGTCAGTTCATAATTACCTCGTTGATTTGCAACCATTATTGTACTCACATAGATGGCCAAACTACCAAAACCATAAATGTGAGTCTTGAGGCAAATTAATTCAATCCAGTATTTTCTTGGCATTAATATCTAAACTAAAAACTCCTTCACTAACCAGTGAGAAAGGGGGTCCAGTACTGCGTAAAAGTGGGGTCACCATGTGGTGTCTTGTCGTGTGTACCCCATTTTGCTAGCTTTCACGACGACTAAATTCTTTCGTCATATTATACGTGATCATTGCATCATTATTCCAAAATGCTTTTTTTTTAAGGTATTATATATGATTTCTGTTGAGTTCGTATCTTTCTTTCTACATTATACAAAGTACGTTTTTATATATTTTTTTTGCTTGATAAAATGATGGATGGTAAATCCTACAAAAAAAAAAAAATGATGGTTGTTAAAGTAAAGTTCTTTAGAATAGGGGCTTTACTTTTTTCCGTGGCTCTGTCTTCCTTCAAAATTCAATAATTAAGGTCTCCAAAAATATATATTATGATATGAATTCTATAACCATAATGATAAAAATACGTGAGGATATTAAGATTTAGATGCAAATTAATTGGTATTGTTTCCCTCCGGCGTGTAAGCCATGAAAGCACTTTTTGGAATATTAATAAGAACTTTTGTATTATACGAATATGCATGCGTGCCATTAGATTATTACGATGCTTGTTCCTTTCTAATTGGCTGAGCGCATTGTACATATACAAATATACAATGATCAAAGGCTTTAAAATGGGACAGAAGAGACCGTTATTTCATCTTATAACATGGACAAGAAATAAAATAAAACAAATTTCCGCTGGAAACTACATATAATTAAGAGGATAATATCAAAAAAAAAAAAAAAAAAAACCCACAACATTTTTCCAAAAATAGCCCAAACCTTTTTATTAATATCAAATAAAATTTTTTATTTACATTTTTCTATCAAATCTCATTGGATCCATACATATAATGAAAATTGTAGTTAAAATTATTAAAAGCGAATGTTTTTAACTTTTAAAATTAGATAGCAAATTACTTCTCTAAAAAAAATAGATAGCAAAGTTATAATAATAAAAAAAATTGTGTACTTGAAGGTTGTTATAATTAAATTCTTGAGAAATTACAGATTATTTTTTGGTCTAGATGATTGCCTTATAGCTAAATTTATGGATGTCAATCGACAATTTTAATGAATAATGACATTTTGACTGCATATTTAAATCCGGCGAGATTTGATTACAAACAAAAAAAAAAAGTAATAATAATAACAAAGAATAGTTAGTTTTATTTGATATTAATGAAAATGTGTGGTTTTTGCTAAATGGCTAAAAATCATAGAATTTTTTTTTAATATTGAAAAGGTCTATTTCTTAAAACACACTGTTCAACGGTATGTTTCACCTGATTTTAGGAGAAAAGATGACTAGTCTACAAAGAATAGTTTCACTATGTACCACGGTACGAGTCCTCAAGAGGAAGAGGTCCTTTTACACAAAACCGTACAATGCTTAAGATTTTTCTAAAATATATGATTATTTATTGCCAGTAATATAAATAGATGAAACTATCTCTTTTACTTACGGTGACATAAAAGTTGACAAATAAAACAATAAAGAAAAGCTGTGGTACTTGTCTAACACCGGCTACAATGTTAAGGTTCGTGATTGCAATCCCCATAAAATTTTTCGGGATAATATCACCTAAGTCCCTAAATTTTATCACCTAGGGTTCCCAAATTTTTCCTAGTGTATCACTTAGGTCCCCAAACTCCTTTTTGTATCATTAGAATCCCCAAACTATTGTTTCTTGTAACACGTTAGTCTTTGGGCACATTTCCGTCCAAAATAACTGTTAAAACACCCGTGCGCAGCACATGGTCTTGTTTCCAAAGGTTATATCCTGGAAATAGAAGCCTATTATACAAAAATCATCACCAGTGGAGAAGAAACGCATAGTGGCAACTAACACAGAGCGGCAACTGATGAAGAACCTGGACAACCCTCACCATTTTGTGGTCTTATTTTCAACTTCCAAGGGTATAACCAGGAAACATAAGCCCAATGCGCAGAAAAAACTCATCCAAAAAGTCAAGAGCTAGATGTTCTAGGATAATATATATAGCAAATCCGGTAAACAATAAAATTCACTGGTTATGTTCTAGTCTTCTACACTATGACAGCCCTATAGAAGCTTGAAGAAACTTAAATTTTTAAGGGCATATCCCATGACAAACTCACCATAAAGAAAACTTATACAACATAATAGTCATAACTAAACAAAGAGTGGGATGAGGACAAAAAAAAAATAAAAGGCCCATGGTTAGGTAACAATAATGATAAAAAAAATAGTAATAAACAAAATAAGATGTGATTCTTTCTTGTTCATGAATGAATTGCATGATCCATTAAGAAATTAAAGTAGTAGCCAAGGCAGCACTGAACCAAATGTTTCTTATTGCTTATAAAATAAATTAGATCAAACACTTGCAGCCATGTATATACAAATACCATCACATTCACTCATGAGCAGTACCCATCCATTTAACCCCAAGACTTTAAATACTTGTTAAATGAAAACTCAAAAGAAATTACTAGTTCAATTCCAGAAACACAATGGTATTATTAAGAATATGAAAAATGACTACATTGGAATTTTTTTTCCCTGTAAAAAAATAGAAGCATTTTTACGTTTTTTTACAGTAGCAATAAAAGCAAGTGATTGAAAAAACTAACATGAACTCTTTGTACTGAAAGAAAGAATCGAGAGCCCAACCTACCATATAGTAATTTATGACTTGATCCTATTAGTCGTCATTACCGAGAACGAGATCAAAGCAGAGCATAAATTTAGAAATCTTAAACACCAACAAAACATTCTTCGCTAGACCGTATTGCCTCTTTGCCCTATTCCTATTGGAGAAGTCAGGTCTCCGCTTTCTCCGATTAAAACTATCAACCCCACTACTTCCGGAGCCGGCGCCGGCATCTTATTCCTGAGTATCTTCAATGAAGAAGATGGTGGGCTAATTTGGGTTTCCAGGTAATACCCCTTGAAACAAGGCCACGTGCATAGCACATGGTATTTTAACGCCTATTTTAGACGGAAATTCGCCTAAGGACTAACGTGTGATGAGAAATAATAGTATGGAGATTTAAATGCTACAAAATAAAATTTGAGGACCCAAGTAAAACGCTGGGGAAAGTTTAGGGACCCTAAGTGATATTATCCCAAATTTTTTGGCCATAAAAGAAAAAGAGGGATATTTGGTGAAAGGCTTTGATAAACCAAGTTTGTTGTTCCTTTTGCTATGCTTTGTCTAATGTCTACTTGCGCACGTTGAGAATAATATCCTTTCTGAAGTTGTCCAGACTCAGCAAAAGTAAACAACTTTATGTTCTACTAGGAACACTTCATTTGCATATTAAGCCAAAAAAATTGTCTGGCAATGAATGGAATCAGTAGAAATTACCTTAACCCACAATGGAAATGCCCTACGTATAGATGACGCTGGAATTTCAATACCCCAGCTCCAATGATGCTGTAATAACTTCTGCTACAGGACTTGCAAATAGTAGCCTGGAAAACCTTAATAGGACTCTTTTCGGAAGACCTTACATTTGATTACTGCAGCGGCAACCAGTGCCAAGAAACAGATATAGAAGCCAGGCTGCGTCGAGAATTTCATCTAAAATGGGAAAAACTGCAACTTGCTTTACGCAGATATTTGCTGCCTAGTTTTTGTGCATGTGATTTGTGACAATAATGAAAAAGGCATACAAAATAAGGACTCCTGCTACTAGCCTTACCAGAGTTGACAACTGCTGATAAGTTTTCTTTTCCCCTCTTGGTTTTAGCTATTCTATAACATATGCCTCGGCTCATTACCTTCTTCTGCACCCAATTTATCATTCAAATTCCACATATTCTCGTTTGTTATAAGCTTGCCATACTCTGAAAACCAATAATCAGGCAATCACCACGTCCCTCAGTTTCCGCAAAAGATGGGAATAGACTTATTCAATTGCAGCAAGTTCCTGATACATCAAAGACGGAGCAATGGTATTAAGTACTCACTTAGATGAATTGCATAGGAGGCTGCTATATCTACACTACAAATACATCCACACAAAACCCCAATCAGGGCGTAATAAGCATTTGTCTCATGGTTCATAACAAAAACTTGAAGTAGAGCAATCATATCACTGCAGTCTGCAAGCAAGAGAACACTCTGAAAGAAGGCTAGATACATGGAAAGCCATGTAGACTGGAAGCTGTGTCTCCACACAAATGAAATTAGGCAGGTTAGGCCAAATAAGATATGGTGACGGTCAATTTATCTTGTCACTTTCATTTGTCACTGATGCAACACTGGTTTTGCTGTCAAACGTTTCCTTCCAAACTTTCCAAGCAGTCCTAACCTCATCTAACTCTGTCTCTGGAATGCTTGTGTTCCGATCCAAGTTCTCAACCCATTCCTTCCAAGGGGATCCTGATGGGTCCAAGAATTTGGTAACCTGAGGAATCATTACAGATGTATAGAACTCATTAACTCCCCTGAGAATCTCTTCTGATTTGACCATTGCAACCAGTTCCGGTCTAGTTACATTTCCAGGTCTTGTTCTCAATGAAAAGCTGTTTCCCCTTAAGATCAGAACTTCTGATGGAGCAAGTGGTAGGACAATTCGTGAGAACTTGCTCAATGACAATGTCAAGATATCTCTGGGAAGTAAATTCCGCTTTACTGCCACAGCCGTCCCAATCATTTTTCGAATCTGAATAACAGAACAATAAATTATGCAATCAAAATCTGAAGTCAACAATAGAACAACAAGGACATGCTAAGCTTTCTTTTCCTGAGTTCCCTCTAAAATGTGCATATAGCATACAGGTACCTAGTAATTCTAAAATCATGAGTTTATACATCTAATTTATTGAAATCAGGATAAAATAACAAGACATAAAATATAGTAAAAAAGAGGCCACCTGATGTAACATGAAAGACTCCCCCCATATGGACAGCTCAACGTAATTACATCCAAGTGATTTCTCCAGCTTTTCACAAGAACAGCGAAAAATCTTCCTGAAATGTGAGGCACCTATTCTGTCTGTCTCATCAGGTTCGTGTAGCCATCTTGCACGAACAACTAAACTAGAACCTTGAATCTTCAGACCACTTACAAGCTTCTCATGAGAATCAACTATGTTCCCATCTGAAATGCTTGACGCTGAAGAATTTTGGCTTACACCCTCAGCTTTCGAAGTAGTCAGTCCATCACATTCAAAATTATCTTCTCCATCACTTGCTNCTAACACTGTGTCAGATGATTTCACTCTTTTTGACACATGACCGTTCCTATCTGATTTCTTTGCAGGAAACTTCTTCCTATACTTCGCCCGTATAGTATAATTATGAAAAGGATGTTCTCCCTACAAAACACGTTAACACAAACAAACTTGATAGTTCACGAAATTTCCTCACATAAAAAGAAGGATGAGAGACACATAGAGAATAAAAACAACAAATTAAAGCACCTCGAAAGTATTCAGTATCTCATTGAAGTCAGAGATATGAAAATCCATTTCATCTGTGCTAAAATTACTTTTGATTCCAATGATATCTGCAGGAAGGAGGTAGGAATACTTCCGGAGATTGCATTCCTTTCTCGGATCAAAACTCCTGAAACAGTACAAGATAGATAAACATAACAAGGCTGGCAAAAAATCAGGCAAGTACACTTGCATATTCTGATCAAGTAACCACACAAAAATCATAAAACCGTGCTCAACTAAAATGAGTAGCTTCTTTACTATCCCTTCACGATCAAAATTCATGATAAATAAGATTCAACAGCATTCTCAAGCGCAGAATCTTCAAATCGAAAGTTAAAACAATCAAAAATCATTTCAAGTTGCAAGTAGCTACTCTACTCAAATACCAGAAAAACCTGTCAAGCACGACCACTCATGGCACAATTCCAATAGCTAAAGAAGTAGGATTAAGTTCTCACCTCTGTGAAGGTAAGATGCTAAAAACTCTGATGTCATGAGGAAGATAAGAGTTGATATGATTTGCAAGAGCAATGCCATAAGGGTCATTGTTCCATGCACTTACAGGGATTTCCAGTTTCAGCGATATCGTTGTAGCCAGTGAGTGAACCTATACCCATACCACCAACAATTAAAGACATAACTCAAAACCCTCTTATGCCATGAAAAGAATAATACAATGCAAGTAACACAAACAATAAAAGGCATATGGGGTCATGAGCTAGTTACTCCTTTATCAGTTCGGCTGCTTCTTGCCCAAGCGATTTTCTGGAGGTCCCCATAGTTACTATCTCGTATACCACCAGCCTTAAATATGGCAGTTTCCAATTCTTTTTCGATAGCTACATTTCAAAATTGTAATGCCTTTTTTAGCGAGACCCCATCCACGCATCTTAAGCTGATTAAATTATACTTTTGTCAATACAAATAAATACCCAAAAAAGAAAAGAAAAAGAAAACCATTTCCATGGAATATTGGAATGAATAAGCTTACTGGAAAACGAATGCTCGTCTCGCTGCATTTGTAAGCCTTGAAAAGAAAAAAAAAAAGACTCAGAATATTAAAAAGAAAAACCTTAGAGTTGGTGGATATGGTGGAGACTACGTGATAATAAGATAAGAAAAACGAACCTCTGTACTCAGTGCCGACGTACCCGACCCGCATAACGACTTTCTTCTTTCGAAACGGTACCCATTTCTCCAAATGGGTTGCTGTATCCTGGGTTGTGGAGGATGGAGAAAGAGATAGATATGGAGATGAAGAAGACGAGCAACGGTAAATTGGTCTGAGTCTTGGGGGTATTATTGGGTTTGAACGTATGGTGATGGAGCTACGAGCTGAGGTGGATTTTGTAAGCCAAGGAGAGAGCGGGAGTCGCAGGGAAGAGATAGCCATGTTTCGAGCTTCGCAAAGAAGAAGCGACTCGCTATACTCGGGGACGGAGATGGAGTGATTTAGCGGAGGTCAAATGAGCCGTGTGCCGTGCCTGACCCAGCCCAACATAAGAGCTGTGTCGCGCTCGACCCAAAATTTCAAACCCTAGGCGTTTGTGCCATATATATATATATATATAGAGGTTGCCAATCGAGTAGGTTTTTGTTATTTTTTATTTTTTTTTTAATCTTTGGATCATCATCTAATAATAATGATCTAAAGGTTATAATAAAGTGCATGAAAAGACGTGCATCATTAATGTTATTTCTCTCTCCTATTTTTTACAATAAAAAAATATGCATGCCAAATTTTCATTAGCCAAAAGTGATGCTTATTCATAGATTAAAAAAAATATATATCTACTGGATTGTTGCCCATATATATATATATATGAGAAATTTAGATGAATAGCCAAAATTTTAAATTTGATTAAGTAGATGTCTATTTTTAAAATTTTATAACTAAATGTCCAAGTATATATATTTTTACTGTATCTACCAATTTTAGTTACTGTACTAAAATGCACTGGGTATATAATTTTTTATACTTAGTATATAAAATTTTACACTTGGTATATAAGCATATATACCAGATATTTTGCTATAACATTTGACAAAGGGACATTTACTGAAATTGGGCCTAAAATTTGATCATATTTCTATAAGCCCCTATATATATAGGTTGCCAATCCAGTAGATTTTTTACTCATGCGTAGGTATTTTATTTTCTAGCCGTTGATCATTATTTAAAGGTAATCTAAAGGCTATAATAAGGTACATAAAAAGACGTACATTATTAATGTTATTTCTCTCTCTTATTTTTTACTATAAAAAATATGCATGATAAATTTTCATTAGTCAAAATGATATTTATGTATAGGTAGAAAAAAAAATACCTACTGGATTAGTGCCCATATATATATATCCGATTTATATGAATTATTTTAAAAAGTAATTTTCTTCTTAACAACAATTCATCAAAAGTAAAGGAAAACAATAACTAACAAATTCATTAATAATTTAAAATAAGTTGATCGCAAATTTAGCATAATTAATAACTTTGCCTACATCCGATGTTGAGATTCGCCTACATTAATAATTAAAAAAAAAAAAACCAAACCGTGTATCTCAATAAAATATTATCAAAACTCTTTCAAAAAAAAAAATGACCATATATATCAAACTATTAAATACTAATAATTTTAATTAAAAAAATTCTTTAAAAGACCATTCCAAATTATTTTCTTTAAAAAATCATTCCTAAATTTTATTCCTAACTCAATGGAAAAAAAGATTCTCTAAAAAATTGGAATAAGAATTGTTGTAAGTAAAAATAACTTACTATTGCAAGTCATTTTCAACTTGGTCAAAGTACTCATCTATGGAGCAAAAACAAAAAAGTCCATTGAAATATGACCCATATATATATATATATATGAACTTCATATTCAAGATTCATACACATAGTCATTTAATACAACATGAAGTACCCATCACATAAAATAATTATACACTATCCAAATGATTTAAGCATAAGATATTGTCCTTCTAGAATTATATATAATTCCTCTCTAAGCTAAAAGCACATTATAGCTCTAATTCTGTAACCAAAATATGACTATCAACACTATGTCAGTCATCCAAAAAAGTGATCGTGCCTAACCTGTTATAAAAGCATTCAAAAAATATATTGATCAGACACAATTAGATAGAAATAATTAGTAAAGCTCTTACCTAAGTATCTTTCTCCTTATTGGGAAGACTAAATAAAAAGAAAATAAGAGCACTATCACCCAATATGATATGAGCAGCTCTATGACATTCCACTATGGAAAGCACTATGGTTCTCATTATTGCTGGTATTCATTGGAATAAAATTCTAGAAAATATTTTCATAAAATCATTTTCAAGAATATCATAGTTTTGTAAAATTAAAAAACGCAGTGGAATTGGTCGTTTAAAATTTTTCTCTTTACAAAACATTTTCGGATCGTGATCTAATATAAATTAACTCTTTATCTAGACAAGAATAATACCCGGATTCGCTCCACAATCTTCTCGTCTTCCCGTCTATTCTCGAAAGTCGTTTGATTGATCCGGTGGGTGATCACTTCTTGATTCCTAACAAAGAGATCCGCAGACGAACAAGAAGACAATCTTCTTGAACCAATTTCTTCGGAATGGCTGAAACACCAAGGATGGTGAATCCCTTAGTGTGGTTGATTTTTCTCTACTTTTTCTCTCTCTTTTTTCTATGTGACACTCTCTTCTCAAGGGGTATTTCATGTATAACTTATGTTCTGTGTAGTTAGAGAATTTTTTCTCTTAACTATAGAGAGATTAGTAAACCCTAATGGGCTTATTGGGCTTGTTGGGCTTGTTGGGCTCAACTGATCATCAAATAACTATTGAGCTTTAATTTGAGCTAGACAAGGGACCAGATGGATCCATAAAGCCCAAGCTCTAATGAACCATATGCCCACAATTATAATTAACTCATAATTATAATTGGGCCTTATTCATTAATATTGGGGCATACCACTATAGGCCCAATATTGAACTCTTGGATTAAATGTCATTTATTTTCTGTGAAGCTTATTATTAAATAATTAGCTCGATCCATTTAGCATATACTATACCTGTAAACGTACCCCTAATACAATGCTGTACTAGCCGAGAGAAATTACCGTATTACCCATCTAGTACATATTTACCTTTGAGTTACTATTTTTCATCTAATGGATAATAGTTGACTATGATGTTTGTATCTACTTATACTAATACAGTTAAATTCACTTAGTGAATACCGAGGCCCTGGTTTATATTATCTAAGTACTTAAAAAAACTCAAAGTAACTTTATATGTATGGCGTCCATCATGAAAAATGTTTAACACATTTCATACACCTTATCTTCCAAGATACCAGAGTTCGAACCATAAATCGGAATTAGTCCTTTAGTAACTCAAAAAGACAAAACACATGAAAGTAAGTTCGTTAATGACTAGAATTAAGGTTTTCTACAATAGTATTAGATTAGTGAAATTAGAAATTTAAGTTATGACACTTAATCTTAAATTCTAATTCACTCGGTCCTATTCGATTCTGTTATAACTTTCTTATAACACACTAGTGTTTCTATCCGAAGACTCTCTTCGATAATTGGAGACTTTATTAATCAAATAGATAACATTACATTCTATGGCATAGTAAAATATTCCATCTTCAATATGCAGAATGCGAACAATTTAATTTAGACATAATAAAATAAAGAGTATAATGTCTCTCATATATGAACTCATCATACGAATAATTATTTATTATTTATTATATGTCTTGGAATCTTTTAGATGTTTGCATAAGATAAACATACACATCACATGTATATCAGTGGGACATAAATGAAATAGAAATTCATAACATGGAATTTATTAACAGCAAACACATAACAAATAATCCGATAAATATTGTTTATAATGTCAAAATAATAAACTACTTTATAGGACATTATTCCAACAATTATCTCCTCATTGAGTCGCATATATTTGTCATTCATTTCTTCACCTATTGCTCGTCTTAGACGAATAGGTGACATTTCGATTTTCTCACCAATAAATTGGGAAGTATCCTTAATTGCCTTAACAATATCTCCAAAACTTGAACTCTTTTTTTTTTTTTTTCTTGGATGGGCCATCTGATTGAGTTAGTGGTCTTCTTAGTCCAGTTTGTGCTTGTGAAAATGACATAGATTCTCCATTTTCAGCTCAAGCATCCCTCATAAAGTCAGCAAAAGTAAAGTTATCTTCATTTAGATTAATATCTTCTTCCTTTTTATTCTCTTCTACCACATTGGTAAGAGTTTCTGCATTCTTTCCTGTTGCACGATCTTTTCCAAAAATTCTGCATAAATCATCATAAAGAAGAAACGTCTTATTCTTGAAAGGTGTTGCATCTATATGGCTTTATACAAGTATATTTAACATATAAGTATCTTAAATTAGTATTTAATATATGAAACCCTTATAGATCATGTATAATTATCTGGAGATATGCATTCCAGATAGGCTTCTTTGCTATAACCATCTTTTTGTCTAGATCCCAACCAAATTTGCTACAATTTGGTCCAGTCAACATCTCATGTAGGGGTGTCAATTCGTGTCACGGGTCGTGTTCGTGTCGGGTTGAGGCTCAAAATTAACAGAAAACCTCCTAACCCGAACACGACCCGTGACACGACGGGTTGGAAAAACTGTGACACTAACACGACCTGCTCGGGTTGCGGGTCAACACGACACGACCCACGAACACGATAGAACCCGATTTTGACACGACCCACGGACCCGATTTGGACACGACCCGCCAACCCGATTTGGACACGACCCGCCAACCCGATTTGGACCTGATTGGCTGACCCGAGATAAAGATACTGAGCAAAAGAAAATCATCATTCAAATTAACATAACATTATAATTCAATCAATTGAACACGTTGAAACTCAAAATTTTAACATAAAAGATTAAAATCCACAACATATCTTAAACATGAAATTCTAGTCAAAGTCCACAATAATACAATATAATCATCATAGACAAAGTCAACAATTAACAAGTTTAATAGTTCATAAATCACAATTCATAACATAGCAACAAAACATAATTAATGAAGTCCACAAATAAACAAATACAACATAAATAGTAAAGTCCACATAACACAGTCTTTAGTTCTTCAAACAAAGAAGAACATATTCTTAATAGAGTCCAATACACATAATCTTGTCCAAGGTCACAACAAAACCTAATAAAATCCATAAAACTCCATAATTAAACACAACATAAGTCCATATAACAAGTTCAAACAAAAAAGATCATCCTCTCCACAAAGTCCGACTCCCACACATAATCTATTCCAAAGCCACAGAGTTGGAAGATTGTGCATTATTCTCCTCCTTCAAGCTAAGCGCCACTACATCTTGTATCATTTCTTCCAAGTCACGTGCAACGTTATTATCACGATCTATATTAAAAAGATAAAATAATACTAGTTATAGTCATATTACTTTTCACAAATATTGATAATTTGCAATTAATGATGCTAAATTACCTCCATCTCCAAACAACCAATCTCTTGTACACAATATCGCCTCAACTGTTTCCGGTTTGAGTGAACTTCGAAATTGGTCAAGAACACGCCCACCATTACTAAAAGCGGATTCTGAAGCAACGGTTGATACCGGAATACTCAATATATCACGAGCCATTGTAGCAAGTTCTGGATAGCGATATTGATTCATTTTCCAAAATCCAAGGACATCTAATTTTTGATTCCTATTCATCCTTGGTTCATTCAAGTAAAGCTCCAATTGTGTTTTTTGAACCAACGATGAAAAGTTCTCACTTGAAAGATTTTCAAATTCCTAAAAAAACAAGAATAACAGCAACAATTGAGAAAAGCTTAATTGAAAGAATTAGACATAAAAAAAAATTAAAAAAAAGTGAAAGTATATAAGAAATGAAAACTTTAAAAGATAGATTACCTGAAAAAGTTCTGCATCAACCTCCATAGCTTGTGTGTCTTCTTGATTCTTCTTTCCCCTTTTAGAAGTTTGTGGTGAAGCATTTTTGGTCACATTTAGATTTGTACTCCTCACAAAGAGACAATAGTTTGCCATAAAAAATCTCAAATTCTAAGGAGTCGCTCCCATAAGCTTTCCCATAGCAAAACTTTACCAATTCCAACTTATATCGAGGATCTAAGACCGCTGCTATAGTTAAAATCGGACTAAACTCAGACCAATACTTATGGAACTTCACCCACATTTTGCTTGCCATGAGCTTTAAATACTCATCATTACCCTCCAATGCTTTTTTCAAAATTACATAACAATTAATCGTAGTTGGAAAATACACATTAGCTGTAGGATATTTAGTGCCAGAAAATGCAAGAGTTGCATCATAGAACACTTTCAAGAATTTCCAAACCTTTTCAACTCTTTCTCATTCTTCTGTCGAAGGACAATGCTTGTAGTTGGAATCACTCAAAGCTAAATGTTGGAAGGCACGACGATAGAAGATAGCACTATCAAGCATTAAATATGTGGAGTTCCACCTAGTAGTAACATCTTGACATAATCCTCTCTTGCTAACATCACCCATGAACACCAACTTAACACAATCTAAAAACTTTTGCTTCCTTAATTGTGATCCCTTAACATACTTAACACTATCACGAATTTTTTCAATTGATTTGTCAATCTCTTTCAATCCATCTTGCACAACTAGATTGAGTATGTGAGCACAACACCTCAAATGAAAGAAATCACCATTGCATGGAAGTAAGCCTTTCAAATTCAATTGTGTTTGTAATGCATCAATAGAGACATCATTTGAAGCAGCATTATCCAATGTAACAGTAAAAATCTTCCCCTCAATTCCCCATTCACTCAATAAAGAAAAGATTTTCTCAGACAATGCAATGCCAGTATGTGGTGGAGGCATTAAACAAAAGTTTAAAATTCTTTTGTGTAACTTCCAATTCTTATCTATGAAATGAGCTGTGAGACACATATATCCATCAGTAGTCAAGGAACTCCACAAATCAGATGTCAAACTTATTCTGCCAGGAGCAGCAACTAACATATTTCTAATTCTAACTTTTTCCTTGTTATACATCTTAACATTATCACTCTTGGCAGTATTTCTACTAATAAGTTCTACCCCAGGATACAGATATTGTAACATTGCTCTTAACCCCTTATATTCAACAAATTGGAAAGGCAAATCATGCATGACAATACAAGAAGTAACCAACTCACGCCATTTTTCAGAATCAAAACGACCAGCACTAAGTGACAATAAATCTTTTTCATGAGAAATAAGCATTTGACCAATGTCACGTGTATCTCTTCTTTTACAAGTTTTAAGGTGGCGTGCCATATTACCTGTCCCGTATTTACTGGATGCAAGATACTCTTGTCCACATTTTTTGCACTTGCTCCTTAGCTTTTTATCAGGACCTAAGGGGAGTATATCAAAGAACTTCCACACTTTGGACTTCAATGTTTTCTTCTTGAATTTTGTGTTACTCTCACTTCCAACTTCTAGCACATCATCATCTTCCTTATTGAGCTCATTTAAATCACCATCCTCAACTTCAAAGCTTGAATCAACACAATCTTCTTTGCTCATCTACAAAAAAAAAAAAAAAAAAAGATTAATTGAAGACCCATTAATGAAATCAAACTAGAGTAATTAAACACTAATTAATCAAATACCGAATTCCTCTCTCTATCCCGTCCTTATTTGTTTCTTAAATATATATAAAGACTATATTGATATCAAACCAAATATTTCTTTACCCATTAGCCAAACACCCAAAATTATCATAATGAAATCAAACTTAGAGTAATTATAATAACCCAATTTTATAAAAAAGTATCAGATCAAACAAACCCATTAGCCAAACACCCAAAATTATCATAATTAAATCAAATTTAGAGTAATTACAATAACCTAATTTCATAAAAAAGTATCAGATCAAACAATCCAGTGAGAAAAAACCATCAATAAGTATATCACAAGTAATGGATTAATCTAAAGACTAATGGCAGCATCAGTACAAAGTACTCCACAAACAGATTTATACGGTTGGCTACACTTCCACTCTTTTCATATCATCCAAAATCTTTAAGCCATTAAAAGAAAAAACAAATAATCAAGACCATGTTTCAACGTGAAGATATTACTTTCATTCCTAATAAAACTTTAATACAGTTACAATAAATATGAAAAGTATACAATGAGATCAACATATTTACAACCCAAACTATGATGCAAAGGGACAAAAAATAACAATTGTTCTTATTTGTAACATTTTTAAAGAGAAATTAGCGAGAAGAAGAAGAACAATCAGAGTATATTTTTTAGGTCGAACTCACAAATCCAAAAAGAAAAAAAAATCACAAACCTTGAGTTCGCTGTAGATGGGAGAACCGTAGAAGTCACGATCGAACTCGAAGGCCAAAGTGAGAGTCCTGAGACGTGGACTGGTCAGGCTGGAATCTTGAGCTCGCGTAGCTGCACTTGATGGTTGAGTTTCTTATGCTCAGGTAGAGCTCAGGTTAAGACGACACAAGAGAGAAAATGGTTTGGAAGAGTGAATGACGGCGGCACTAGGTTTCATCTCTTATTAGATCGCTTAGGTTTTAACTTAAGTATATACTTATATTTTCCTATTTTTTATTTAAAAAATAAAACATTTAAAACTTGACGGGTCAAGCGGGTCATATTCGGGTTCGGCGGGTTGACCCGAACCCGACCCGTTTTCTAGTGCGGGTCATACGGGTCGACCCGATTTCGACCCGCTCCTCATTTTCCCAACCCGAACCCGCAATAATCGTGTCAATTTCGGGTCGTGTCGTCGTGTCGAAACCCGTATTGCCACCCCTAATCTCATGGACAACTTGAAAGTATGTTTTCAAAGTTCTCATGCGTGACTCAATATGTGATTTAGCTTATAGGTCACATCCTGGCAATTTTGTTGCTAAAGCTTTTTCAAGTACTTTCAAGTGTCCTAATTTGAAACTTCCCTCTACTTTGAATGTTTCTTCATTGTGTTGTTCCAAAAGTGACTCAATCAATTTGGTATCTTCTTTCTCAGTCCAAAATCTTTTATTCTGTCCTGGATCTCTACCTCTCGAGGAATTAATTCATCCTAATAATGACAATAATTTATATAATAACAATGAAAATGTCATAAGTACAATAACAAAAATATAAATAAATATAAGAAACGGAACTTGGGAATATTGATTAATAACTTAGAAAAACACATAATTGAAATTAGAAGAAGCTCAGATACATATTGTCCAACCACTAAAAGTCTAACGTTATAATTTCTTAAAGAAAATAGTAAAAGAAAATACGAAGAAACAAACATACAAATACATTTAATAACCTAATTTGTTGCTTTACGTTGTCTCCACTCATTAAACATTTGTTCAGCTAAGTTTGTTCTCCAAGCATTCCACTCATCAGAAGGTTCAATTCTTGTTATTTCATCATTGTCATCATTAACAACCGGGTTTGCATGTTGCTCTGGTGGTACAAAATCAAAAGGGTCATTAGGCATTTCTCTCCTAGTAAAGTTATATAACAAGCAACATGCCATAATGATTCGAGTTTGGGTCTTTATGGGATAGAATAAAGGACTCCTAAAAATTTCTCAACGATTTTTTAAGACTCCAAAATATCTCCTAATCATATTTCTCGATGATGAATGTTTCATATTAAAATATTCTTTTGCACTAGTTGGTTGTGGACCATCTCTCCACTTATTGAGATGGTAACATTGTCCACGAAAAGGAGCAAGAAATCTTTTGTAATTTGTATATCCAGTATCCACAAGATAATAACACCCTATATCATTATGAAATATTATAAATATTACTTTTTAATGAAGTTTTGTTCTTCAAAAATTAAGGGTATATAATAGTAACAGATAAACATACCATTTGGAATATGTAAATCATTATTTCTAAGTAAAGCATCACGAAGTACTCTACTATTAGCCGCTGAACCTTCCCACTCAAGTAAAACATATATAAATTGCATATCTTAGGAACACACCTCCAACACATTCGTGGCGACTTCACTTTTTTGATTACGATATTTAGGTCTATTAGCTACAGGCACTCTCACCCTAATATAGGTCCCATCTAATGCCCCTAAGCAATTCTATAACTAAGTAAAATATAATTTGATTAGTAATATGCATGGTATACATAAGAATACATGTAATCACAAAACAAAGTCATATATATTACCTTAAACCATTTCCATCTTTCATCAATAGAGTTCTCAGGAACTGGCTCAGGATTTACTAAGAAATCTTTGTAAAGGTATATAATAGCATGCAAAATATTGTGAAAATACCTACTGACCATCTCTCCATATCTTAAAAATCGAAATTTAATAACTCTATTTTTACAGTGATGGGCTAAAATATGTAAAAATATCGCTACTTATTTGTCCATAGCTAAATATTTAGATGGTTTTAATCCGCCCAAATTCTCAAGCATTACGCATAAACTAGTGAAAGCATTCCTAGTCATTCGAAGTTGATCCAAACAAGTTACATCACTTTCGTACACTAAGCGATGAACAATTTGCCTATTTATGAAGATATCTAATACATAAATATTCTCCTGTAAGCTATTTGAGTCAACCATCTCCATTAAGATAATTTCAATCAATTTAAAAAATCATTATGCTATATACATAATATTTAACCATTGCATAAAAGCAGCAATTAATTCCCTCTTTCTCAAAGTTCGTTGTTCTGCTAAGCTTAGACGGGCCATTTCGTACAAATAATCCTATAAGCATAATTTAAATATGAAATTCATAAGGACTTGTGTAAAAAATCATTATTCAACAATTTACATTACAATGAAAAGATTTCAAGTGAAAAACTCATTTCATATGCAAGCACGGGCAAATAAGAAACATAACAATCTGACTACTTTTTTGTTGGAATTTTCAATCAAACGAATGGATCAAGAAATAGACTATACAGCCACCCCTTAACTCCACTAATTTGTCACATATTCAATATCAAAACTGATAAGAAAATTAAGGATAAACATAGACGAAAAAAGAATTACACGAAAGAGGATAAATAACAACTAGGTATACTTCTTACAAAATTTAGTTCAAATAATATATTGGCGAGTGTTTATTAGAATTGGGTCAAAAAAATATAATTAATCGTTTACTACTGTAGGTAGATTATTCAGTGTTGATCTTTTGTAATTTTAAAAGTTATATTGTTATCTAAACATATTATCATATTCTCTCAATTCTAGATTTTTCTAGATTTACTTTCTCTAATACATGCTTTATCTCTATATTCAGTATTATATTCTACACGTATCCTAAAGAGAACCTACCTTAGCCCAAAATCGCAAATATCAAATTTTTGATTCCTCCCTAAATGAAAATTTAGCGACTCGTGATCATGGTTAAATGGGATTAGTCTAGACAACCATTATTTGAATGTATATATATATATTGAGTACCATCCAGCTTAGGCAGAGATGTTACATAAGATTTTTCTATTTTATAAGTTATATGCTTTGTGTTACTCTTAGGAAGCTATAAGATCCATCATTACCGAAAGTACTTTATATTTTAGCTTGGTAGATATTTTATAGGTGATGAAGATATAAGGCTATCACTATTAATATTCACATTTTTCAACTACTAATATGCTAATAATTTCTTTCTCAAGTACATGTGGCTATTATATAAATAAAGAAAAATTTCATGAGTATGAATCGTGGTCATATAAATAATGGCAGTAATGCATGCACTAGTAATAACTAATCATGAACTTGACCCCAGATTAATTTGTCCAATTAATAACTTATAAGAGGCAGTACTACTACTCAAAGCCAAAATGATAAAAACTAATACCAGAACAGACAAGATCCACATCTATGATCTCTGTCTTTGAGGTTTTTCTGAAATTTATCCATTAGTCTACTATTTTGTCGTGGAGCCAATCAATAATCAGATCCCAAAATCTTAAGCCAGGATAAAACTTTTTTATCAATACAAAGATAATGAATTGCAAAGAACTTGCAATAATCAAGAGATGAAAGCAAAAAAAAAAAAGAAAAAAAAGAAAAGAAAAGAAAGGTCGTAATCTATAAAACCCTTGAATTCTAGCAGATTATTAACGGTAAGCAATTGCATTAATCAAGAGACCAAGACAAAACATCAAATAGAAAGCTCCAAACTCAATACATTATTCTATATACGTTTTTAAATTCTAGCAGAGAAACGACCACTGAGTTAGCTATTTTACATCATTCTTAAATTCTAGAACAAATTTGAACAATTAATTGCCCAGAAGAAGAAGAACAAACCCATATAAAATCAGCTTAAGTATATCTATAATCTGAAAAATCACAAACATAAAAACGTATTGTACAAATACAATATGTTAGAACAACTATATTCTAGTTGGATTGAAGCTCGGCCCTTTAACTACAATATATAAATAAAAAATTTCTCACAAAACTGTCTACAAAGATGAAGAAGAAGAAGAAGAAAAGAACAATACCTCTAGCAAATTTGGGCCAGACCCCTATACTAGATGCTTCTCTTTCACGATGAAGAATCGACTGATACGAGTCCAGACCCTGTATTAGATGCTTCCCTTTCACGATGAAGGCGTCACAAGTAGAGAAAAAAGAGAGGGTATTGAGGGCAAAGTGAAATATGGGCTAAAATGTTTTGTGAAATTAAAGTTTCAATCTTACTCACTCTTATTTTGAAGATAACAAATATTTGATTTAGTACTAATGATTTAACTTGGGTGTGTAGTGAAATAACTTTGAAAGTTCTAACTCAAGTTGATTAAAGAATCAAACTTAAAAATGGATACATATTGGACTTATTAGAATCAAGCTTGAAGATGGACAATTAAGGTACAAGACCTTGCTTAGATAGGGTATATTCATATTTAGTCTTGTATTTAATTTAGTTCATTGTACATAAATTCTCTTTGCATTGGCTCATGCTTTTTAATGAGTTTTTAAACTATCTTAATCTTAAAAAGGTTATCTTATTATAGAAGTTTGAAAATAGAAAATAATGATTTATTTAAATAGGCAAAATATTTTTCAAAGCATGATTTCTTGAATTTAAATAAATTACAAATATATTTGTAATCATAATTATTTGACATAGGCTAAAAAGAGACTTTCTATGTGCAAACTAGAATATGTTTTGGTATGAACACTTTCTAAATTATTGTTAAATACCTTTGTGAAACTAAAACAAGCTTGTAATAGTCAAAATATTCTTTTCAAATTGATTTCTAATGTTTTTAAAGTGTTTAAAATAAGTTTAGAAGTCAGTTTTTGAAAAATGCCAAAAACTGTCAAAATCTGAAAAATGGCGAAATGCTGAATAGCCAAAATAAGCAGAATTTTCGGTCTACCAAAAATGGCAATGAGAAAAATATTACCGTTAAAATTTGATCGTTGCAAAAGTACTACTACTGTCTAGTATTTTCAGTCTACCAAAAACTTATTTTCGGTCTACCGAAAATGACAGAACGTGTGTCTAACGGTTATAAACGGCTAGTTTTGATACAAGTATTTAAATAGAAGCTATTTTAAGACTTGTAATAAATTTGGCATGAACTCAAATTATTATCCAACTATTTTCAAAGTACAAAAGCCTATTCTTACAATGAATTAACTTTCAAATCACATTGAACCAATCTTAGAGCATCCATTGTGCATTGTTCTCAAATCTCCTAAGCCAAAATTGTATTCGTTACTTTTATGAAGAGAATTCTTAAGTGTATTCACTCTTTATTATTGAAAAATTATTGAGTATGAGGTGAGGTTGGCATCGGAGTCATAAACAATCCATGCATAGGTGAGGTTGCAACCGAAGTCTAAATAATCCGAGAGTAGATGAGGTTATCACCGGAGTCTAAATAATTCGTGAGTTGGTGAGGTTGGTACGGTTGTCTAAACAACCTGGTATAGGTGAGATTGACATCAGAGTTTAAACAATCCGTGGTTAGGTGTAATAGAGCTGGATTTAAGACTATTGTAAAGATTGGGTGAGCCTAAGAAGAATTCACTCCGTTTGTACAATGGTCGGTTAAGCCCATACTCTTGATTCGATAGTGGAAAGCTCGAAGCAAGTTGCCGAGGGCCGGAAACGTAGGCAAGTCATCACGTTTGTCGAATATCCTAAAAACCGAGTTTGTATTTTCTCTATTCTTACACTCTTTACTTTATTGCAAACTATTTGATTGTGTATTTGATATTTAGTGTGCTTAATTTACTTGGTAATATCACTATATATTTGGTATTATTGTTTATTTTGCTTAAAAGTTTCAAAATAGTGGTCTATGGTTTTGCATAGTTGAAAAATTTCTTAAAAAGTTTTAAAACTAAATTTATCCCCTTTCTTGAGTTGTCAATCTTGGGCTAATAGAATGGGCATTTATCCAGTTTAGTTTAGTAAAAGCCTTTCACGTATTTAGATAAAATGCCATTACAATTATAATGGGCTTTCAAATTCTTAAAACCAAACGAAATAAAAGAATATGCCTAGTAAAGGAATGGCGATTACATTACAAAGCTCATTACAGCCAACCAAATACCACCTTAGTTAATGTGTAAGTTAGAGATGCAAGAGATGCAAGAATAGGCCTGATCCCATTATACTATATAGTGTTATAGGCTATAATCACTTTAATATGAAAAAAAAAAAAAACAGCATACGTTAATTCTCATGAGATTTTTAACAAAGATATTTTAAGCCATTTGCAAGACAAAAATGAAGCAGCATAATTTTTTTTTATTTAAAAACATAAATTAATAAGTAAATTTTACTTTGAAAGGAAAATAGTGATCTCCTTGTGGTCATAATTAATTTTTAAATTGTTTTTAGATTTTCTTTAAACTTATCATACGAGCTTAGTGTTACAATAAGTTCATATACAATTAGGATGCACACTTTTTTTTGATATTTAAAACAATTTTTTGAAAAGAAAATTTATAAAAATAATTTGAGATTTTTGTTCCTTTTATTTTTATGTATTCTCGTATTTTAATAAGTTTTACATTATCTAAGTTTTCTTAGTAGTATATTACCTAGTTACTAAATAACATATATCTAAGTGTATATATATGCATTGATGAATCAGGAATTTTGTGTAGTAGGGGCTAGAATTATATTTTTTTATTTTGTATGGCTATTTTATAATTTATTTATTTATTGATGAGAATTTTTGTAAATAATTTGTTTATTTATAGGGACTATTCTATACTTTATTTATTTTAGTGGGGGCTCTTATATACAAGTGATATTAAATATTGATAAAAAATTAACAAATATTAGAAAGGAGTATATCATTGAGGGAGGGCTTAAGCCCCCACTGAGTCTGCTCTCCCTCTATCGCTGTATAAATGGGCACTAATCCAGTAGGTATTTTTTTTTTTTTTTAACCTATGGATATGTATTATTTTGGCCAGTTAAAATTGGTCATGCACGTCTTTTCATGGTAAAAGAAAGGGAGAAAAAAATATTAAATAATGAGTATTTATTTTTATTATTATTTTTTTCAACTATTCAAGTTATGGTAGCTGTTAAATCAATGATTCAACAGCTAAAAAAAAAAATCTATGGATAGGTAAAAAAAATACCTACTGGAATAACAACCTATATATATATATAGTATTTTTAATACAATAAAATAAACTCAATTTATTGTCGCTAAAGTTGAGAAGCTGATATCATTATTTTTCAACTAATAAAATAGCAAACTCATCTAATAGAAGTGAAATGCCCAAAATTCTCTTTTTAGAACTTCTACTTGAGTATCTTATGCTATTTTCCTTATGTTTTTAACTACTTTTTAAAGAAATTTTGATAAATCAGGTGCTAAGATATAGAAATTTTAAAATTTATGGGCCAAAATGAGATTTTAGGCATAATTCAAGGGTAAGATTGGGATGTTTTCTATCTATTTCTAACATAATAATAATGAAAATATTAGCCCAAGATTGACAACCCAATAAGAGGGATGAATTGGGTTTTAAAACTCTTTAAGAAACTTTTCAACTATATAAAATCATAGACCATTAATTTGAAACTTTTAAACTAAATAAACAATAATACCAAATATATAACAATAAATCCAAGTCAATTAAGCATACTAAATATTAAACACACAATCAAATAGTTTGTAATAAAGTAAAGAGTATATGGATAGAGAAAATATAAACTAGGTTTTTACAAGGTTTGACAAATATGACGATTTGCCTACGTCTTTGGCTCTTGACAACTTACTTTGAGCTTCCACTATTCGGATCAAGATTATGGGTTTGACTGACTTTTTTACAAATGGAGTGAATTTTTCTTGGGCTCTCTCACGCCTTTACAATAGTTTAAACTCTGGCTCTATCACACTTAACCTCGAATTATTTTGACTTCGGTACCAATCTAACCTACATGAATTATTTAGACAATGGTACCAACCTCACCAAGTTATAGGTTGTTTAGACTCCGGTGACGATCTCACCTATACTCAGGTTATTTAGACTCCGATGACAACCTCACCTAAATCAGGTTGTTTAGACTCTAGTAGTAACCTCACCTATGCACGGATTGTTTAGACAATGGTGCCATTCTCACCTCAACTCAAATGGTTTTTCAATAATCAAGAGTGAAATACTCAAGAACTCTCCTCACAAAAGTAATGAATATAATTTTGGCTTAGGAGATTTGAGAACAATGCACAATGAATGCTCTAAGATTGGCTCAATATGATTTGAAAGTTAATTCAATATAGAAATAGGCTTTTGCACTTTGAAAGTATTAGGATAACAATTTAGGTTCATGCAAAGTCTTAAAATGGCTTCAATTTATAAGCTTGTATGAAAACTAGTCGAATCTGACCGTTAGATGCAGTTTCTGCCATTTTCGGTCGACCGAAAATAGGTTTTCAGTAGACCAAAAAACTAGCTGTTGGTTAGTGCTTTTACAACAGTCATATTTTAACGGTCATTTTTGACCAGCTGGCATTTTCGATAGACCGAAAATCCCAGTCAAATAATTTCGGTGTTTTGGCCATTTTTTAGAATCTAACAACTTTTTAGCCATTTTTCAAATTCTGTCAGCTTTTGGCGTTTTTCAAAATCTAACTTCTAAACTTGTTTTAAACACTTTAAAAACATTAGAAATCAATTTAAAAAGAATATTTTGACTATTGCAAATATGTTTTAGATTCACAAATGTATTTAACAATAATTTAGAAAGTGTTCATACTAAAACATATTTTAGTTTATAAATATAAAATCTTCTTTTAGCCTATTTTAAATAATCATGATTTCAAAAATATCTGTAACTTATTTAAACTTAAGAAACCATGTATTAAAGAATATTTTGCCTATTCAAATAAATCATTATTTTCTATTTTCAAACTTCTATAATAAAATAACTATTTTAAGCTTAAGATAGTTTAAAAACTCTTTTGAAAGTATGAGCTAATGCAAAGAGAATTTATGTGCAATGAATTAAATAAAATACAAGACTAAATATAAAATATACCCTATCTAAGCATGATCTTATATCTTGATTGTTCATCTTCAAGCTTGATTCTATTAAGTCCTATATGCATCTATTTTTAAGCTTGATTCCTTGATCAACTTGAGTTAGAACTTTTAAAGCCATTTCACTAGACACTCAAGTTAAATTATTAGTACTAAATCAGCTACTTGTTATCTTAAAAATAAGAGTGTGTAAGATTAAAACCTTAATTTTTCAACAGGAAAGAGGTTAAATAAGATAAAATAAAAACTTTTGGAGCTGAAACAAGAACGTTTGTAGGAAGTGCTAAATCCATCACTATTTGGACTATTTACATTCACAATTTTAATACAATTTTACCCCTAATTAGAATTACTAAAAAAGAAAAAGCTAATAGTTAAATGCAGTACATAAATATATATAGTCCAAATAGTAATACATTTAGAATTTTC
>JXTC01000314.1:249318-287706 GCA_002914845.1 Trema orientale | reverse complement strand
TATTAACATGAAGGCCCATCGAAGCCCATTTACATGGGGAAGTTAACAAATGCTTTTTGGTTTTCAAACCAAAACCCACGGTCCATAAATCATATCACTGTAATGTTATTGCAATTCTACATCTCTGTCTTTCTTCATTTCGCTCTATCCTTTACTTCCATTCCATTTCACCCTTTATCTTCCCTTTTTTCTTCTTCTTCTTCTTCTTCGTTAAACCCTATATAACTCTCCTGACTCCTCCTCTACAACCACCTTCGTTCATTCACCTCCGCCTCAAACGACGTCGTCGTCCTCATCCTTCCCCCTCCCTTCTCAGGGGGAGCCATGAATACCTCTTCCCTCCTCGCTCCTCCTTCCACTCCTCACCCTCACCCTCCCCTTCTCCGTTCCCCCTTCCTCAACCCCATCCCTCTTCGCGCCTCCTTCCGCCCCCTAACACGTCGCCGTTTCAGGGTCTCTCTCCCCCGCACAGCCGCCGCATCCTCCTCCTCCTCCGACCAATCCGGCGTCGCCGCCGCGTCGCCACCTCCCGACGTCTTCGGGGGCAAAAAGGAGCTCACGGGGATTCAGCCCCTGGTCGAGAAGCTGACGCCGCCGCTGAGGCTAGCCAGCTCGGCAATTCTGTTGGCGGGCGCCGTTGCGGCCGGGTACGGGTTGGGGTTCCGGTTCGGCCAGACCCGGAATGCGGCGCTGGGCGGGGCCGTGGCGCTCGGTGCGGCGGGCGGGGCGGCCGCTTATGCTCTGAACTCGTGTGTTCCTGAGGTTGCAGCCGTGGAATTGCACAATTATGTGGCTGGGAGTGATGACCCGAGGGCGGTGAAGAAGGAGGAGATTGAAGCCATTGCCAAAAAGTTGGTTTTTCGTATGCTTTTCTTTTGTGTTTAGCAGAAGTTATTGCCTTGGCTGTTACTTGATAGAGTTATAAAGTATTAGTATTATGTTGAATTTTGATTTTGATTTTGATCGATGAGCTTTGTTATATAAGCGGCTCTTTAGGTTATCATTGGATATTTTTCTTGNAATATAAAAGTAAATAATTAAATTTGCAGTAGTTTGAGTTTTTGTGCTCTGTGTGAGTTTACGGTGGTTATAAAATTTTTCTAGTTTGCTTCATTTCATTTAATAAATCTCCTCTTTAATTGAAAATAAAGTGTATTTACAAATATAATTCTTTTCTTTTATTTTTTTAAATTAATATCTAGCTCTCGAAAAACTGTAAGTTATTAATATTTTTTTATTTTTAATTCTTTTCACCTTGAGAATTAGACATCAAAAATAAAAAAGAGTGAACACTCAAAAATAGATATTTTTAGCATATAAGAAATGTACAAAGAAAAAATATAATTATTTAAAAATTATTTTTGTGATATAAAAAAAAAGAATATTCATAAGAAATGGCCCTTTTTTAATATCAATTTTAAAAAGATTATTTTTTAAACTTATTTATAGATGACTATTTTATAATTTTATTTTGATAAATGATTATTTTTTAGTTAGTCTATTTTTTTTTAATAAAGTAAATCAAGTTTTTAAAAAATAAATCAATTTTCAATAAATAAATCAATATACTTTGATATACTAAAGATGAAAAATGACCATTTTTTTTAAATGATTTTCAAAATTCGGCTATTTTTTAATAATATCTGAAAAACGGACATTTTGCAAATTATGATCTAAAATTCGATCATTGGGCTAAAAATCTCTAAAAAGGAAAAAGTTCATAAATACTCATTTTTAAAACCACATTTTCATAAATATCTATTTTTTATTTTTATTTCATAAATACCCATTTTGTTTAAAATGTAGACCACTAGTGTATTACATATGAAATGTATAACGCTTCATACATCAAGTGTATACTGTGGTATACATTTTATGAATAAAATTACACTAAAAATTAGTATATATTTCAAAAATATGTTAAATTTATAATGAAAAATGTAAAACATGGTATACATTTATATTGTAAATATATACCGTTCATATTTTACACATAAAATGTGTACTACATGGTTAAACATTTATATTTTAAATGTATACTATTCATATTTTACACATGAAATGTAACATTAAAATCAGTGTTTTTGAAAGAAAAATTAAAAAGGGTATTTATGAAAATAAGTGATAAAANTGTGTGAAATGAGCTAGAAAGCTCCGTTAATATGGGAAATCACACTTATCTAATAATGGTCTGATTGAAGCCTATTAAGAAGATGATGATGACGACGAGTAGTAATGTTGTTATTTTTCGAATTTGTCGTAATTATAGCTGTTTCTTGTCTTTTCGTAATCTCATTTCCTGTTCAATTTTTAATCTGTTAGATACGGTGTGAGCAAGCAAGATGAAGCGTTTAATGCGGAGCTTTCTGATTTGTATTGCCGGTAAGTTAAACTACATTTGTCAGTTATGCATTTTCAGGATGTCAATCAAAACGATGTTGCTAACTTTTACAGATATGTAAATAATATGTATTTTTCTAGCGATGATATGTTTGTTTGCGTCCAAAATGTCTATTTGCCTCTTTTTCCTTGTGATAATCTTGTTAAATTTCCTTTCCTAATTCTCTTCTTTTTTCAATTCAGGTTTGTTTCATCTGTGATTCCTCAAGCAAGTCAAGATCTTAGTGGAAATGAAGCGGACACGATCATCAATTTCAAGAATGCTTTGGGCATTGATGATCCGGAGGCAGCTGCGATGCATATGGAGGTACTCACTTTTCACTACTCATTACGTAGTTAGCTGTGTTTTAATTGAATTTTAAGTTTTCCCATGATTGTTTTTGTGCAAATTAAATGGTCCACCCCTCAATAGTCCTTGTTGGTTTCCAGATTGGTCGAAGAATTTTTAGGCAAAGGCTTGAGACTGGAGATCGTGATGGTGACATTGAGCAACGCCGGGTAGGTCTTTTTTGCTAGTTTACTTAATTATTGAACTTTGAGGTTATTGTATGGGATATTGGGTAATACTGGATGAAGATATGGAGCTTGAGCATTATTAGTGATTCTCCAGTGCAGGCATTTCAGAAGCTGATTTATGTTTCAACTCTAGTGTTTGGAGAAGCATCATCTTTCCTCTTACCTTGGAAACGAGTTTTCAAAGTTACTGATTCCCAGGTATTTTTAATTACTTTCGATTTGGTAACATTTCTTTCGTGTTGCCGTTTGTCCAGCAGCTTGCTTTTTGGCTGTCTGAATTTTTATCAAAAGTTTAGATGTATCTAAGCACTTGTTCTTTTATTTTTTTGGTATTAGCTCTTTTTATATTTGCAATGCGCCCTTTTGAATTATATAAGTTCTATCCTGTCAGGTTGAGATTGCTATCCGTGATAATGCTCAGCAGCTATACGCTTCTAGGCTGAAGTCAGTTGGCAGAGGTAAATATGTCATGCATTTAAGCACTTTAGTTGTGTGTCAGATGAATGATGTACGGCAAGGAGCAAGGAGCAAGAAGCAAGGAGCAAGGAGATTTTAATCTGAGCTGTTTGAATACTTCCTTTTTAAATGTTCCCTTATTTATGGTTTTTGTTGGCTTCAAGTGATAATTTGATTGGATCATCTGTCACATTCTTAGTCTTAAATTCTTGGAGTGGTTGGTAGGAAACTGAATCAGTTTATTGCTCCAATATCTTGAACAAAAAATAAGTTGTTTACAAGTTATTCTGCAGCTTTCTTTTGTTGGTTTGCCACATCCTTAGAGTTGAAAGTTTTCTTTTTACCTTTAGTGATTACTATTTGCTATGTTTTCTCAGATTTAAGTGTAGAGCAGCTCGTTGGCCTCAGGGAAGCGCAACGCTTGTATCGACTTTCTGATGAGGTACCTTCTTTGTATACATAATTGATAGTCTTCCCATAAATGGCCTATGGTCGTTTATTTTGATTTTCCTGCTTCATGCAGCATGCTGGGGACTTGTTTAGAGAACATACAAGGAAGCTGACCGAGGCAAATATTTCTTCTGCACTCAGTATACTTAAGTCCAGAACAAGAGCAGCGTAAGATCTCAACTTTCATACATAGTTGCTACTTGTAACAATGTTTAGGTGTCATAAAACAAGATCGATGGTGTTCACTTTACTTTAGCCTTAGAAGATAATATTTCTTAGAGTTTACTTGTGTTCTTGCATGTATCATTTGCACCACTTATAAAATTATGATTTCCAGTCAGGGAGTTACGCAGGTTGTGGAAGAGCTTGATAAAGTACTGGCTCTCAATAATTTACTTATCTCATTAAAGAACCACCCAGATTCGGATCGCTTTGCTCCTGGGGTTGGTCCAGTTTCTTTATTAGGTAAGGATCCCTTTTTATACAAATGAAAAGGATCTAAGCTAAGTACTTAAGTAGTATGTGTGTCATGTCTGAATATTCAACATGACGACTGCATAAGCTGTAGTGAATTTGTTTCCTGGTTTAGGTGGCGAGTATGATGGTGATAAAAAGATAGACGACTTAAAGCTTCTTTTTAGAGCTTATGTCACAGATGCATTATCTGGTGGCCGCATGGAAGAAAATAAGGTAACAAACAGTGGCTTACTTTTTGGTTTTTCTTACTAATGCTTGTGTCTTGCCTTGGCAAATTCTAACATTAAATTGTCTATAGTTTCTGAAACGGAGTTTTGTTTTAGGGGTGTGAATACAATGGTTGTTCTATGAGAAAACCCCTATCCCTCCTCCTACCCCACCCCCCCTATAACCTGGATTGAGCTGATAGTGCTACCTATGTCTTTAAAATTTATTCAAAGCAAGAATTTAATTTTCAGCATTGACAGACTGCTATATCTTTAGAGATATTTCCCTCTTTTGTGCATATCATACCTCAGTCTTTTATGCTTGTCTGCTGCTTCATTTGATTAGTCAGATTTTGCCTTTTGTTTGTTGTGTATTTCCATTTTTTATGCTAGTATTGTTGTTAGCTCTGATAATTTCCATTGTTTTTTGTTTATGTAGCTTTCTTCGTTGAATCAATTAAGGAATATATTTGGCTTAGGAAAACGAGAAGCAGAAGCAATTGTGCTTGATGTTACTTCGAAGGTGTACCGTAAACGACTTGCACAGGCTGTTACCGGGGGTGATTTAGAAGCAGCAGATAGCAAAGCTGCCTTCCTTCAAAAACTTTGTGATGAGCTGCACTTTGACCCACAAAAGGCCAGTGAGATTCATGAAGGTAATTTAGTTTTTATATCTGTCATATTTATTAGTGGTTAACTAGAATTTCTCCAATAAGTTATGTCTCTATTCGTGGTGTTTAGTTCCAAAACTAGGCCGGTGAGTTAATGCTTTTCCACTGTTAGCATCTCACAATTTTCGTCTTGTTTTCAGAAATTTATCGGCAAAAGCTTCAGCAATGTGTGGCTGATGGAGAGCTAGATGAAGGGGATGTTGCTGCCTTGCTGAGGCTACGTGTCATGCTTTGTATACCTCAACAGACTGTTGAAACAGCACACTCTGATATTTGTGGCACTTTGTTTGAAAAGGTAACCATATATACTGTCATTCTATATTTTTTTTTTTCAGGATGACCTAGTTTACATGGAATAGGGGTGATTTTCATTTGAACTCTCCATCTATGTGTGACACTAGACACAAGTATACATTACCTTTAACTTTTATATTTTGTGACATTTTGTTTCTTTGTTGATCTAACTTTCTTCTGAAAGTCTTCTTTGTCGTTACATGGCGAAGTTTATTGATGGTCAACATGAGGAAAACTTAAGGGTGAAAAAATCTTATTTTGTAGTATATGTGTGTGATGTATCACTAATAGCTATCTAGTCTGACCTAACATTCCCACTTTTGAAATTAGCGTCATATTTAATTTCTTTTTTCTGAAATATATGTCCCAGGTTGTGAAGGAAGCAATTGCAGCAGGAGTAGATGGTTATGATGCTGATATACAGCAATCTGTCAGAAAGGCAGCGCACGGCTTGAGATTGACTAGAGAGGCTGCCATGTCGATTGCCAGTAAGGCAGTGAGTATCTGCTAGAATCTTTCTTTGTTTTAATGGGTATTGCCTCCAATTGAATTGATCTTTTCTCTATATCTTCTAATCACCTTCGTGATCTATGCAGGTCCGTAAGATTTTTATCAACTACATAAAACGAGCTCGGGCAGCAGGAAATCGTACTGAATCAGCAAAAGAACTTAAAAAGTTGATAGCCTTCAATACCTTGGTTGTGACAGAGTTGGTAAAAGACATTAAAGGGGAATCATCTGATACTTCATCAGAAGAGCCTGTGAAGGAGGAGGAGAAACAGGTTGAAGAGGATGAGGAATGGGAGTCCCTTCAGACGCTCCGGAAAATAAAGCCCAGCAAGGAGCTTGCTGCAAAGATGGGGAAGCCCGGTCAGACTGAGATAACTCTAAAAGACGACCTGCCAGAAAGAGATAGGACTGACCTCTACAAGACATACTTGCTTTTCTGCCTAACTGGTGAAGTGACCAGAATTCCATTTGGTGCACAAATAACTACAAAAAAAGATGACTCAGAGTATGTTTTCCTAAATCAGCTAGGCGGAATTTTGGGTCTGGAGACTCAAGAAATAGTGGAGGTGCATAGGAGTTTGGCAGAGCAAGCTTTCAGGCAACAAGCAGAAGTGATTTTAGCTGATGGACAATTGACAAAGGCCAGAGTGGAGCAGCTTAGTGAGCTGGAGAAACAAGTCGGCTTGCCTTCACAGTATGCACAAAAGATAATAAAGAGCATCACAACTACGAAAATGGCAGCTGCCATTGAGACAGCCATTGGTCAGGGAAGACTGAATATTAAGCAGATTAGAGAACTTAAGGAAGCGAGTGTTGATTTAGACAACATGATATCCGAGAGCTTGAGAGAGAACCTTTTCAAAAAGACTGTCGATGACATTTTCTCATCTGGAACAGGAGAGTTTGATGAGGAAGAAGTTTATCAGAAAATCCCGTTGGATCTCAGTATTAATGTTGAGAAGGCAAAAGCAGTTGTTCATGAGCTTGCCCAGAGCAGGTTATCAAATTCGTTGATCCAGGCTGTTGCATTACTGAGGCAGAGAAATCGTCAAGGAGTGGTATGGCTCTCAAGAATTCTTTGTTTTTCTTCTATTTAATTATTGTTATTGTTGCAGAGCTAATACTTTCGAGTCCACATGTAAATTTTTCAGTAGATTTGAATGCGTAGAATGCATGTTTTGAAGCCTTGTTTCGGCTATTGCAGGTTTCATCTCTTAATGACTTGCTGGCTTGTGACAAAGCTGTGCCTTCGAAACCCCTTTCATGGGATGTGCCAGAGGAGCTAGCTGATCTTTACACCATATACCTGAACAGCGAACCAGCACCTGAAAAGCTCTCCCGCTTGCAGTATCTACTAGGCATAAGTGATTCGACAGCGGCTACTCTTCAAGAGATGGGAGATCGAGTACTCGCTATTGGTGCAGAGGAGGAAAAGTTTGTATTCTGATGTTTCAGTGTAGTGAAAAGTACACATATGGCGCGATAAAGCCTTGCCTTAACGGCTCATTTTTGTCCAGCAAAAAGAAATGTCAAAAAAATAAAGAATAGAATGGTAAGATTGTTAGAGAGAGAAGTTGTCAATGTAAAACTAGATGTTGAAACTCTTAGAATGCCGTAAGATTTTTTGAATGCTCTTTTTGTTTTTTTGTGCAAGAAAATATGGACAAATTGTTGGAGCTCTTTTTTGTTTTGGCACTAATTGCACTCAGTCTAAACAAGCTGAAAACCCACCAAGGCCGTGTATATCCTACTATGAAATCCGTGGAATTACAGTTTTATTTTCAAAAGATGGAATTACAGGTTTCATTCACAGCGATAGTTATTATTTCAAACACGCCATTATTAATATTGGAGCTATGGATGAATTTGAACTGAAAAAGCCCATATAATGGAAAGGTCAAATTTACTTAGGTCACTATCCAAAAAGAAAATAAAGAAGAGGAATTTACAATTTTCCAATCCCTATAGTGAAGAAATTCAGTACCACGCAGAAAGAGGGGAATTTTTTTTTTTTTTTTTAAAAAAGAGAAGGAAAAACGAGCTAAGCTGTTCTCTTCCCCTTAGACTTCATTTTGAACTCCCAACTTTATAGGGAGTTCCTCTAGGCTTAGTGGATTTTTTTTCTCTTTCCATATAGTACATGTTTTTCCATATATATTAGATTTATGGAGAGTGGAGGTTTTCTTTCGCACTGACCTAGATTTGATTTTATGAGAGTTTTCTTCTACATTCATCTAAATTTATGGCTATTTTAGTTGTTTTTATTTTTTCGGGTGGATTCTGTAGTTTTCGTTTCAATCCCAAGTTTCTGAGCTTTAAAGTCAAATAAAATTTATTTTATATCGTATTAATCAAAGGAGCCAATTCGAGTTTGAAGGGTAGGACTATGTTGAAAGAATCGAAAGAATATCTTCAGTAGAAATTTAGTTCTATGTCTCTTGTAGTTGCGCGTGCATATCATTCGCAATACGATGCTTTGGTCGATTGTGAACTATTAGTCCATATTATTTTTGATTTCATGCAAAAATCCTGGTACTCTCTAATTTTTAAAACATTACTATCTTGCGAGAGCTTTAGTCAAGCATAGAGAGGTTACGAGTAAGAAATCTCAAATCCAAGATAAACAAGTCATTGGCATATACGCGTGTAGAATTTTAAATATTTGACATTATAAGTGATAAACAAAGAGGTGCTGTCACAATTGCTTCACAGTGATTTTTATCCATACTACTAAGTTAGTTCTATATCACAAGTCAGAACTGTACATCGATGTGCTATTCTGCCTTAGTTTTACTTTTACAGTTATTTCTATGAAAATACCCAATTGTCAAACAGCAATAGTGCGCATAGAGAGCCGAAAATTCTGAATATAAACCCCACCTCATGGATATATAACACAAACTTCCTATAACAATGGTGTTTAATATGAACAACTTAGACTTTGCAATCGTTTTAACTTTAGATTAACAAATTAGTCTAATTCTTTTTGTCGTAGTGGCCCCTTTTTCGATTCAAAGAGTGAAGATTCTAAAGTTTGGGGCACTTGCATAATATTTCCTAGCAAATAGAACTTAATGCGAAGCTAACCACAACTGTGGAATTCAAAAAAATAAAAAATAAAATTTGACTAAATAGATTCCCATGCCAAATTTGTTCACACAATGCACGGAACCATTTTGACTTACTATACATAAAAACTTTTTGTTCCTCTTCAATGGAATGATGGGGTTAGGTTGATGAAGAAGGCCTCAAACATATTGACATTAAATAATAAAAAGATAAAAGAAGAAACAAACTCATGAACCTTGACTTCTTGATGCATTGCATTTCACTTAAAATAGACAGCATAATTAATTAACAAAATTATCAAATAGTAGCATATACAAGGAATAAAAATATATAAAAACAAAAATAAATTCTCCCCTAATTATCGTCTATATATAAGAGGCTTATAAGCTTGGCAATCTTCATTCCCAAGCAACGAAAGCTCTATATTGGTATTGGTGTGTGACCAAATAGTACTCTTTGCATTATGGCCTCTAGATCAATCTCCTTCTTTGTCTTGCTAGTAGTACTCCTCTACTTCAAAATGGGGTCTGCTCTGTTGTCCTCAGATTACTACAACTCAACGTGCCCCAAAGCGCTCTCCACCATCAGAACCGCTGTGGTGAAGGCGGTGGTCAAGGAACACCGCATGGGGGCATCCTTGCTCCGCCTTCATTTCCACGACTGCTTTGTCAATGCATGTTCTTGTTCTTTCTTCCATTTATGGCCTAAGCTTAACTCAAATTTGTCATAATTTAGAAAGTAGTACTGAATAGAAAAATTTTAAGCTTTTACATCCATGCATGCATGTATACACATGTGTGTATAACACATGGTTCATTAAGTATTGATTTTCATTTTCATTTTCATGCAGGGTTGTGATGCATCTGTTCTATTAGATGACACTTCAAGCATAAAGGGAGAGAAGACAGCAGCACCAAATGTAGATTCCTTGAGGGGTTTCGATATAATTGACACCATAAAGTCTCAACTGGAGAGTATTTGCCCAGAGGTCGTTTCTTGTGCAGATATACTAGCCGTTGCAGCTCGTGATTCTGTTGTTGCTGTAAGTAGTATATTATTTTTTTCTTGTTTGATGTACCTATAATTCATATATACATAAATATGTACATATATAAAGGGTCTTTCTATAGTCCTAGAGGCTGAAATTTGGTTTGTAACATTCAGCTTGAGGCGTGTAACATTTTTATCATGGGCACTAGCTTCTCATTTTTTTTTTCTCTATTAGGCATTGTAACCGAGGCCTAGCTATATATAGATACTTACTGATATTATTTCAATTTTCGCCAATATATAGATTACTTACTGATATTATTTTAATTTTCTTAAGTTGGGGGGCCCTTCTTGGACGGTTGAGTTAGGCAGAAGAGACTCGACAAATGCTAGTTTTAGTGCTGCAAACACCGAACTCCCATCCTCAATACTGGATCTTAGTGACCTCATAACTTTTTTCTCGCTTAAAGGATTTACTGAAAAGGAACTGGTTGCTCTTTCAGGTAAAATTAAACAAAGTGCTCGATAACTTCTTATGAAGAAAAAGTGTGAGTGTAATCCAAGCTAACATTAATATTGGCTATTTTCCTTTTTTTTTTTTTTTTAACGCGACACAGGAGCTCATACAACAGGCCAAGCCAGGTGTGTTATGTTTCGTAACCGGATCTATAACGAGACAAACATCGATTCTTCATTCGCAACATCGTTGAAATCGAACTGTACTTCGAGCACAGCAGACGACGACAATCTTTCTTCACTTGACACCACAAGCAAAGTTGTGTTTGATAATGCTTACTTCAAAAATTTGTTGAACAACAAGGGCCTCTTGCATTCAGATCAACAACTCTTTAGTGGCGGTTCGACGGATTCTCTGGTTACCAACTACAGCAAAAACTCCGAAGAGTTTTACGAGGATTTCGCCAAGGCCATGCTCAAAATGGGGAGCCTCAGCCCTCTTACGGGGTCCAATGGTCAGATTCGTAGCGATTGCCGTAAAGTCAACTAATGATGATTAGTGCTTATTATTAATGAATAAAAGGAACTTGTTATAGGTTTAGATATCTTATTCAACTCTCTAGTAGGGATACTTCTGGTCGCTTTTGTGATTTGTGATGTTGTTTTCTTGTTTGTTTGAATTCTGTTTCTTGAAAAAAAAATATTACTAATAAGGTGTGAGAATTAAAATTGTTGTAACACATTTTAGAGGTTAAGATGCATTAATTGTATTCAAAAGAGCAATGCAAAGTGAAAGAAATACAAGCTATTTTACATATATATGTGCCAGATTGATTTTCTGTTCTTGGGCTCAGTACTTGATTATTAATCAATCTATTTTACTATACGTATATATACAGGTCTTTAGCAATTCTAGATCGACCAATATTCTATAGTAGAACTCATTAATTTCCATTTGATTGAGGACGAACTTGTATCTTCTCATTATTAACATTACAACGCAGCCAACAATAATTGACATTAATGTTACACTACTAGTTAGTGGTAATAATTAAAACAGTAAAGCATGGTTTGATTCTTAGTAACTTAAAAGTGCCTAACGTCGAAAAAAGTGCTTATTTTTCAGTAAGAATTCAATAAAGTGATGAGACCTCTAACTCAGCTTCTAGACTATGTCACTATCCTGAAAATTAAAACACCTTAGCAAAAACAGGACTGAGCGTTTGTGCTCAAATGTGAGACCAAAAAGACTAAAGAAAAAAAAAAGAAAGATAAAAGGAAATTTTCTTGATAAAACATGAAACGACATTGCCTTTGCAATAGTCGATGAGAGTGCCTTGATCTCTTCCACCACATCAAAATCCCTAATCGAGTTTAGAATCGGAAGTTCTGTTTTCTCACAGGTGAGTCTATCAGTTTCGTCAAGAAAAATTGATCCGTCGCAGCCCCGTATCTCATGTTTTTATGCTCAAAATTGAGGTTGTTGTCGTTTTCTAGATAATGCCTTTGTTTACAATCAGTGTCGTTACTCATATTATTATTTGTCTTTTTATGGTATTGTACGTTAAAGATTGTCGTTTTCTAGTGTTGTGTCTTTTTCTATTGCCATTTATTATTTATATAACATGGACGTCGTGATCCTTGAATTTTTCTCCGTTTTATAAATCTCAGAGTCAATGTCGTTTATAAATTGTTGCCTGGGGATGCCGTATTCCATCTTATTATTCGTTCTCCGTACTATTGTTATGATATTATTGTCGTTTACGACATCAATGTCATAATCCGTAACTTTCGTCGTTTCATAATTGATTTCATTTCTTAAATTATTGTCGTTTTTTATTAAGCATGTCGTTTTTTTTTACTTTATTGTTCTTTTTTGACAAGCAGACTTCCCACCAAAGCAAACCGTATAAAAGCCGATCCCTTTTAACTGAAACACAGAAATCCAGTTCCTAGCCTGGAAAAAATAAAATCCAAAGAATTTAATCGTTTAACTCCAATTGAATCCCTAGTTCCCTTCTTAATCATCTAAGAAAAGATAAAAACGACATCATAGATATATGGTAAGGTTGAAGTTAGTGTCTTCGCAGACAGAAGTACTGCATGTGCCTTTAGCATTGTGTAACAAGAAAAGCTCAATAACAAAGTAAGGTTGAACAAATGACTAAACTTGCATCCATATTAAAACGGCACAAGTTACAAATCATTTAGTAAGCTTTTAAAACTATTATGTACATTATGAAATATTCTCACAATATTTCAGACATAAGAAATTTCTCATTTCGGACGAAAAAAAAAATGCTTTCTTGGAATCATTCTTGGTGAATATTGTGGATTGCCGCGACGATGCTTTTACAATCAAATTCCATGGTCTTCATCCAATTTTCAAAGTCTCCAATTTCCTGCTTCACGAATCCACACCAAACGTAAATCAAATGTACGTACTAGGCACATCCAAATTTTTTGGAACAAAGAAAAGAATTTGATCCCGTATCTATGACGGGATATCTTAACAGGGCACTGGAAAATGTCCAAGCAACAACATTCAACACAGTTTTGAAAGCTGCTCGTGCCTAGAAAAAGGATGGACGGATGCAATTTTATTTTCAGACTCACAACAGGTGTGCATGGCACTGACACAGAGCCTTGCCCCTCGATGGGAGCTTTCTTTTATCTGCTTACCGTTATTTTCATTATTCGACTCTTGTAATATGGAGGTAAACTGGGTTCCTAGAAGATCTAATAGGTCAGCTCATGCTCTTGTTTCTTGGGCTTTCCGTTCAGGTCTTACTGGGTCCTTTTCCACGTAGGAGGTAGACCCCATGTGGCTATCACTCTCTTTAATGATGAATAAATAAATCATTTTCTAGAGTAAAAAAACATAGTTTGAAAGTTCAATTAAAAATTATAAGAAACAACAATATCTTTTTTCTTTTTTTCTTTCCTGATGATGATTTAACCTGATGATGACTTTTTTCTCATTTCAGACAAAAAAATGCTCTTGTGGAATCATTGGTGAATGTTGTGGTAAAAGAAGCAAGGAAGAAGCAACAAAGAAAGTTCAGAAAGAAGCAACAAAGAAAGTTCACTAAGAATGATTCAAGGAGAGCATTTTTTCCTCTCAATTTTGAAATTTTCTCAAAATATAACAGCATGAGTTCTATCCCGAGTATGAGAAAGACAGCTACGGGTTTATTTATAAGCGATCGACCAGTCCTACAAAACCAAGGAACAAAGACCCTAGACCGGGGCTATCGTGAAAGTGTCAAAATAAGAAGTTCTCACACAATGAACAACACTCTCTATTCCTCTCAATTTTAAAATTTTCTCAAAATATAACAGCATGAGGAGTTCTATCCTGAGTAAACTCTCTATTCCTCTCAATTTTAAAATTTTCTCAAAATATAACAGCATGAGGAGTTCTATCCTGAGTAAGAGGAAGATAGCTACTGCCTTATAACACGGGTTATCAACCAGTCCTACAAAACTCAGGCACAAAGCTATGGACAAGCCTTGATTCTAAGCTCCAAGAAAATCTCTTTCCAACACAAGCTACAGAATGCATTGTTTCATTGTTGATCATTTCCATCCAAATCAAACTATCAGTTATGACAAAGGTCCCAAAACCAAAATTTGCCATTACCCAACGCATTGCTCCATATGAAAAGAAAAAACCCAAATCTCATGATAAAACCCCACCATAAAACCATAACCATTCTCTTACGTTCCCAGCTCGAAATCTAAATTTCAAACAAGAGGTATATAAAACTCATCCTAAAAACAAAACCCAATTGGCAATACTCATTTTTTACACTTACAACTAGTATATAAGAGCAAAATCATCCAATTGTACTAATATACATATATATATATAGCAAAATAAGCTAAGAGAGAAAAGAACCTTAACGGCGGTGTTAAAAGCATGAGTGGAGGCGAGCCACTGATCGGTCTGCTTCATGAATCGGGCAATGGTGGCCGCCAAGGCCCGAGTTTCGAGCTCGATCCGCTTCTCGTTGACGAAGCACTCTTGAACCCCACCGTTCACTGCGTCCACCAACAGGTCCGAAACCCTAGCCGCGTTCTTGATCGCCTCCTTCTTCGCCTTCTCTGCCCAAAACCGATTGACATCGCAAATTTGAATCGATTGGAAAAAGTGAGCGAAAGAGAATGAATTTTCTGATTTTGGGGGGACTCACCGGTGATTTCGCGGAGTCTGACGGAGGACTGGTGGTGATCGTGGACTATTTGGAGCAAGGAACCTTCCAGACCTCCCGGCTCGGCGTCGGAGGAAGATGGCACGCGCGTACGCGCCGCCGGATGAGGTGTCGGCGAAGACATCTCCGCTGGAGTGGGGCGCGTGGGATTTAAGCGGTGGTCTGACCGTACGGTAAGCAAGCTACGCAGCGACTTATGCTTGTCTAATAACTCCACATGTTTTCAGAGTTCCGTCTGAATACATGGAATTGGACCTCCTGGGCCTGGCCCAACCTAAGCCCATACTGACGCTTTCTGTTGAGTTTTTGTGCCTTATTTTTGTAAAATACCCGTTTTTTTGTTTTTTTGGGTATAAACATATGTGTGTGGTATATATTAACAATATAAAATTTTACCTATAGTTTACATTTACTGCGTAAAATTTAAAATTTAAACCTGTTATATATATTTTGAAATGTATATTAATTTTTAGATACAATTTTTACTCATAAAATGTATACCATGTACATATTCTCATTCAGTATACATTTCATGTATGAAATATCTTAGGTATATATTTCTTCAAAAACTGGTATTAAAATGTATATTGGTGAAATATAGATACAAAACCTAATATTTATTAAAATATGTTTAAGAAAACCTGTATTTATATAGTTTGCTCTTTTCTGTTTCTTGAAATAAACCGGTCACGATAGTGTGTGACACTCATCACATAACCGTGATTATCAACTGTGACAATTCCATATTTTTTCGGGGGAAGGAGAAACTCGAATTATTATTCTTATTATTAGTTTTTTTTAAAGATAATAAAAACAACCTAATATAGTCGCTTCAGAAAATTAAAAAAAGAAAAGCATCTCATAAAATCTAATATGATCAGAATAGAAACTATAGCCATAAAGTAAGATTACAATATTCATTAAATTAGTAATTTATTTTATAATACAATATTTATTAAATTACTAATTTATTTTATAAAAAAAATTAAGAGAAAAAACAAATGAGTAACATCTCTTAGACAGTCCAAGACTCCAAAATGAAAAAGTCCCTCTTAAAAGCAAATTTCGAAAAAGTGTGTTACCTTTCCTTGAAACTCTCGGACCAAGAAAAATATGTTTTATAACCATCTGTTAATATGTCGGGAAATTTGTGTAGTAAGTCAAAACTGCTCACATTTAATCCAAACATGAGGATTAGAATTGGTACCCTAGTTCATGAAACAATATTAGCATATAATTTTCCTTCAAAAAAAAAAAATAATTTAGCATATAATTGTGGACTTGAACCTGATAACAATCAACCGTCGGTTTGCCAATAAATAGCCTAATGGCAGCGCTATTATACTGGATGCTGGAGGTCGTAGATTCGAATCTGGATGGTGTTGAACAAATTAACAATTGTGGCACCACCAACCATATTGTTGCAGTTATTGTTCACTTTATAGGAAGAAAAAAAAAATGCTCACTAACCAGCCATAATAGCAACAGTAACAAAGTGGTATTCTCACTTGTTCATACTACCTTTCAATATCTATAAATACGGGAGTTTCATCACTTGTTTTGCATCCCATTCTAAATCTTCTTCCTTTAAAAGAGAGAATTCAAGCCTACGAATTCCTCTTAGTGTCTCACTTGTTTTCTTCTAAATTGTTTAGAGAGAGTGTTTTCTCCTATTTCAAGAGAGAGAGGTTCATTTGTTCTCTCTTTGTATTTGGAGAGAAGTAAGTTGTAATCTCCTTTTCATACTAAAATTCTTTACAGTCTTGTCTGTAGACGTAGCCTAAATTGGGTGAATCATGTTAAATTTTTTGTATGCCATATCTTTTTTATTTTATCCAAGTTTTCTCAACTCGTACTTTTATTGTGTGTTGTCACTTCCGTAAAACTGATCTCTTAACAGTGGTATCAGAGCCATTGGTTAGAGCATTGTTCATGTATACATAATATTCATTTGTACGACACTATTCATATATACGGTACTGTTCATGTATATGGTACCATTCACGTGTATGGTACTGTTCACATATAGTGAAATGGTAGTAACTGAACAAATTCTGGTGAACAAAAATGACAGCAAAATTCCATATTGAGAAGTTCGATGGGAGCACTTTCTCTGTGTGGAAAATGAAGATAAAGGCAATATTGAGAAAAAATAATTGTCTAGCAACAATTGGGGAAAGGCCTGCTGAGATTACTGATGATAAAATGTAGGATGAGATGGATGGCAATGCTGTCGCTAACTTACATCTGGCGCTAGAAGATGGAGTTCTGTCGAGTATTGAAAAGAAGAAGTCAGCCAAAGAGATATGTGATACACTAACAAAACTGTTTCAGGCCAAGTCACTACACAACAAAATTTTCTTGAAGACAAGGCTTTACACCCTTCAGATGGCAGAACCAATAATGATAACCGACTATATCAACACCCTCAACACTCTATTTTTACAGCTCACGATAATAGAGTATAAAATAGAGGATAATGAATGTGCAGAACTCTTACTTCAGAGTTTACCTGATTCGTATGATCAACTCATCATAAATATGATTAACAATACTACAACTCTAGTTTTCAACGATCTTACAGCTGCTGTTCTTGAAGAAGAAAATCAGCGTAAGAATAAGAAAGATAGATTAGTAAGTTCACAGCAAGCGGAGGCTTTGACAATGAGAGAGAGGTCAACGGAACGTGGCCCCAGTGGGAGTTAGAGTCATGATAGATCAAAGTCAAGAAATAAGAAGAATGTCAAGTGTTATCACTGTGGCAAGAAAGGGCACGTCAAAAGGGAGTGTTGGCAGCTCAAGAAAAATGGAGATTCAGAGAGAAGAACCCCGAGTCATCAAATGCCCAGGAGAATGTTGCAAGTACCTTAGATGATGGAGAAATCCTGTACAGCAAAGTAGCAACAGTTTCTAAGGATAGAAGGTAGCTCACTGGTGCTTGGTTAGTGGATTCGGGAGCAACATGACACATGATTTCTCACAGAGAGTGGTTTCATATATAAGAACACGTCTCTGGAGGATCTATGTTCATGGGTAATGATCATACCTTAGAGATTGCTGGGATTGGTACTATCAACATGTACTGTCTTCTAACAGAGGATGAAGAGGCAACAACTTCCATGAGGCTACCAAAGCTCGGATGTATTCCTGTGGATGACAGCAATGCAAGAAAAGATTGAAGCCCTTCAAAAAAATAAGACATGGGATCTTGTTTCGCTACCACAAGGAAGGAAGGCCATTGGAAACAAATAGGCCTACACGATCAAGCGTGATAGTAATAATCAAGTAGAGCGGTATCATATGAGATTGGTGGTAAAGGGATATGCTCAAAAAGAAGGTATTAACTTTAATGAGATATTTTTACTTGTGATTCGACTCACAACAGTTAGAGTGATTTTGGCAATGTGTGCTATACTTGACCTACATCTAGAGCAGCTATATGTGAAAACTGCTTTTCTTCATAGAGAACTTGAAGAAGAAATTTATATGCTCCAACCAGAAAGTTTTGCTAAAACAGGCAAGAAAAACTTGGTTTACAGGTTGAACAAATCTCTATATAGTCTCAAATAGGCACCGAGGTATTGGTATAAGAGATTTAATTTCTTTATTATAAGCCTTGGGTACAACAGACTCAGTTCAGACCACTACATATACTTCAAAAGGTTTAATGAAGATAATGATTTCATTATCTTATTGTTGTACGTTGACAACATGATGGTAGCGGGTCCCAACAAAGATAGAGTCCAAGAATTGAAAGCACAGTTAGCTAGAGAATTTGATATGAAGGACTTGGGACCAGCAAACAAGATTCTAGGGATGCAAATTCCGAGACGGAGGTAACATGAAGATTTGACTTTCTCAAAAGAATTATTTAAAGAAAATCTTGTGACACTTCATTATGCAAGATTGTAAGTTAATTTCTACCCGACTTCCTATTAACTTCAAGTTATCCTCCGGGATGTATCCTAGCAATGAAGCAGAGAGGATGGAGATGTCTCGAGTACCGTATGTATCAGCACTGGGAAGCCTAATGTTCGCTATGATATGTACAAGACTAGACATTACATAAGCAGTGAGAGCGGTTAGTCGGTATATGGTGAATCCTAGTGGAGAACATTGGAATGCTGTGAAGAGAATTATAAGGTACATCAAAGGAATCTCAGATGTTGCATTATGTTACAGAGGATCAGAATTTACTGTCAGAGGATATATTGATTCAGATTTTGCGGGTGATCTTGACAAACAAAAATCTACTACAGGCTATGTGTTTACTCTTGCAGAAGGAGCTGTAAGCTGGTTTTCGAAACTGTAAACTATTGTAGCTTTATCTACAATAGAATCAGAATACATGGCGGCTACATAAGCCTACAAAGAGGCTATTTGGATTCAAAAGTTATTGGAAGAGCTCGGGCACAAACAAGAAAAGATTCCTCTATTTTGTGACTGTTAGAGTGCCTTGCACATTGCAAGGAATCCGGTCTTTCATTCTAAGACAAAGCACATAGGTGTTCAATTTCACTTTGTTTGAGAAGTAGTAGAAGATGGAAGTGTGGACATGAAGAAAATTCACACCAAGGAGAACCTAGCAGATGCTTTAACCAAATCAATCAATACTGACAAGTTCCAATGATATAGATCCTCATATGGCCTAGCAGATACGTAAGTAATATGAAGAATTGACAAGCGAAGAAAAGAGAGATTTATTAAGTGTAAAGACATGATTAAAATCAAGTCTTCAAGTGGGAGAATGTTGAACAAGTCAAATCAAGTCTTCAAGTGGGAGAATGTTGAACAAATCAACAATTATGGCATTACCAACCACATTATTGTAATTGTTGTTCACATTATAGGAAAAAAAAATCTCACCAACCAGCCGCGATAGCAACAGTAAAAAGGCCAGCCGTAATAGCAACAGTAAAAATATGGTGTTCTCACTTGTTCATACCACCTTTCAAGATCTACAAATACGGGAGCTTCATCACTTGTTTTGCATCTCATTCTAAATCCTCTTCATTTCTAAGAGAGAATTCAAGCCTATGAATTCCTCTTAGTATCCCACTTGTTTTCTCCTAAATTATTTAGATAGAGTATTTTTTTCTATTTCAAGAGAGAGAAGTTCATTTGTTTTCTCCTTGTATTTAGAGAGAAGTAAATTGTAATCTCCTTTTCATAATGAAATTCTTCACAGCCTACGTCCGTGGACGTAGCCTAAATTGGGTGAACCACGTTAAATTTTTTGTGTGTCTTATTTTTTTTTATTTTACCTAAATTTTCTCAACTCGTATTTTAGCTGTGTGTTATCGCTTCTGCCAAGCCGATCTCCTAACAGGTGGCTTCCTTTGGGAGTATTAAATATGAAGGAGACTCCTGCCAATCCAATGCCCTACCTCAGGCCTCAGGGTGCCGTTCTAGTTAGTTGTTCGGATGTAGTTCAAGTGACTCACTCTACCGCTCGATAGTGGCGACCCATCCATAGAGTCTTGGGGAATATTCTTGAACAGAGTTGAAGCTCCTACGATCACGTCCAAAAAGGATTGTCATACTGATCGCCCTCTCCTTTTTTTTTCTTTTTTTTTTTTCCTATAAAAAAAAATCAAGCGTCGGTTCGCCCAAACTTTAAATTACACCTTGTTGTTGGCTAGTCATGTCAAATTATGTAACTTTGGAAGAAAATGTCAGGATTTTGATTGACGTGCATTTTAGACCCCACGAAGGCATATGTCCGCAAAAGAAGCGAATTGAGCTAGCTATAGGGATAAGAAAAACTAGAAAAACTCCCTTATAAGAGGAAGGCTATTATCAAATGTGCGTTTGGATGAGACTAACTCTAATAAATTTCCAACGAGTATTGCAGTAAGACTCACGGGAATTTTAACTCATAGTGAATTAAGTATTGTAGTGATTTCCGGCATAGTGTATTATCATAAACTCGGTCCAAATTATTGGATCAAAACTAGCCTGATTCTCTTTCTTCACTAAAAAAAAAAAATGAAAAAAAGAAACTGTAAGCTAGCTGGCATCAAAGTTTCATAGTATAAGAACATTATCTCACTCTCGTCCAGTGACTGATTTTAGTCTTTTTCATTTGGTGATCAGCTATAGCACACTCGACCTTCCCGAACTTCTTACTTTTTCCTTTATTTTTTTTATGATGAATTTCCTCGAGGGGTTATATTCCTTTGTTATTTTTATAAATGGGAAAAAAAAATTGTTGAATTCTGTTTGGTTGCTTTTAAGAATATATAAAGCGTGATATTTACAAAAAGCCATGTCATGTAGATGTAGTAATCGATAAATAACAATATTGCGGATCAATAGTCCCTGGTTTCTAATCAATTACATATCTCATATGTCAACTCTGGAGATCATTACTAAAAAACGATAAGTCATGCAATTATTAGTTTAGGGTTTAGCATTTTCTCAACGTACGCGAATTTTTAGAGTTCGCCTAGCTATTTCTTTTCTTATATGTACGTAAGTCACAAACTAATCATAATTTTTTTTTTAAAGTTACTAACGAATCATATTCTAGATCTGCATGTGGTCCGTCCGATAATCACGAAAAACGTTACTAATTAACTCAGAATAATAACTAAGATGGATTTCAAAGTCATGAAATATGAGAAATAAAATACGGACCTGCCACTTAAATTATCAAAATAAACATATTTACGGGACCATCAAAACTCAAACGACCATGTTTACTTATTAATTACTACAGTCTACATCGTTGATTTCAAAATGATAATAATAATAATAATAAAATTAATGACTACATCGTTGAAAAACATAGAACTAACTAGAGTCGTTGTTTTTCCAAAAATAATGCATTTACGTATTTTCCAATTCATTAATGATTCAGTTAAAGCGGCCCTAGCTAGCTGTTAACCTTTTTATAAGGAGAACTGGGCAACTGTTAAGACGATAATAATTAATATCCTTGACCTTTCTGTGCTGACAAAGAAGAGAAGCCAACTCTGGCTTCTTATCTTCAAGATTTTTTTTTTCATGCCAGGATTAATGACATATATTGATAACTATTGACAAATTTGAAGATATACTCTTGTTAGTTATTACTATTCGAAGAGGCTTTTCTTTCTTTTTTTTTTTTTTTTTTTTTTTTGAAGAAAAGGTTGGAATTTAGATTAAGAAAAGGCAAGATCTTCATCTCTATGCTCAAAATATACTAGCGACTACCGTAGTATAAATTAAGGTGTCAATCCTAAAAAGAAGTAAATCAACAATAAAAAAATAACGAAAAAGAAAAAGAAAAATTGAAAATAAAAGCAATAATTTGAAATAATAATCACATAAATAATAAGTGAAAATGTCAATATGAGAAATATAAGGCTTCAAGACTAACTTAATTGTTCGTTTAACTGTTATCAACTTTGATTCCTATTTATTACTCAATTATATGTTTCACATTCCAAACACATAACTGGAAAATATAACATTTAAGAACAAATATTAATCTAAAGTATTCAATATGAGAAATTTTTTCAATTAGCACCAAAAATAATTTATCTTACTAGTTATCTAAGATCGATAATATATTAGAGGGATAATACTGCATTAAAAGATCAACTAATAAAATAAATATAATTATAATCTAGTTTAAATCACCACATAAAGAAAGCATGACTGAATTTATATGAGAAACTAGAAAATAATATATTGAAAATAAAAATATTGAAGAATTTAACAAACTAAATATATAAGCGCTGGAGCACTCTCAAGAATCAAAGCTGGAAAATAGAAAAACACCTTGAACTCATCTCGCACTCTCTCTCTAGAAAAAGTTGAGTTTTCTCTCTCAAAATTGGTGTGTTATTTTCTCTCACGTTCTGCCTATTTATAGCTGAGTTTGAAGTGTTGTACAAGTTCTCATGTTTCTAAAAGTGCAATCTGATTGGTCATGTGATGTGTCAATCTCTCACAATTTCCTCTTTCTTCTTTTCTCTCTCTTCCTCTTCCTTCACATTTCTGAGCATTGGGTCGTAATCTGGTGCGGCCGAAAAAAATGAGCTCAGTTGCGTCTGATTCGCGGAAACAAAATGTGAAGTCAATTCGCTGATGTGGCGATGTTTCAATGGGCAGAGTACTAACTGTACAGAGCTCGCGAAGCACTGGAATAGACACAGTTTAAAGATTGCTGACGACGCGGGTCCCAACTGTCGCCTCGCTTCCACTCGCTCCTTCTCCTGCGTGGTGTACACGCGCCCGTCTGATGGAATTTGAGGCTCGATCGAACGGCTAAGATCGCGAATAAACTCCTTCATCCACTCGCGAGACTGGAGTTTCATTTTCTGAATTTTCTTTCCTTTTCTTTTTTTTCTTTTTCATTTAACCTAAATCAAAATAAAATTAAACTAAATCATATTAAAATAAAATAAACAAATCATAATCTAAATAAAATAAAAAGTTAATCCAAATTTAATTAAATTAAACTAAATTATCTAAACTAAATTAAATTAACTAAATTAAATAAAATAACTAAATCTCATAAAATTAAATAAGATTATATCTAAATACTAAAAATCAAATTAACTATAAAACAACCTAAATTAAACTAAAATTACACAAAAACACACAAAACGAATAAGAAAAAGAATGCAAATAACTCTATTTTTATAGAGTTATCACTTCTTGAATTATATCAGAAATACAAACTGGATAATCATCCAATAAAATTTTCGAATTTTCGAAGAGTTTTCTTACCTTATTCCAATTTGCCTGATGTGGATCCAATAAAATGTCATATAATAAGGTACATCAGGCAAATATTCTAATTTTTGAGTTCAGAAATATATATATATATTATATAGGGGATGGCTATGGTAGGGGCGTCCCTACGTAGGGTCATGCCTTAATTATCGTTGGATGGGAATCTGTGGGGAATAACGGGAATCTGTGGAGAATCTATTTATATACAGATTCCCATCCAACGGTGAATAGACAGGGCCCTACGTAGGGGCGGCCCTACTGTAGACACGCCCATATATATAAGGTTGCCAATCCAGTAGGTATTTTATTTTTTTAACTATGTGTAGGTATTTTTTTTAGTTATTATTAGATCATTATCTAATGATAATCCAACGACTATAATGAGGTATATGAAAAGACGTGCATCATTAATGTTTTTTCTCTCTATTACTTTTTGATATAAAAAAATATGCATAATAAATTGTCATTGATCAAAACAATACTTATGTATAAAAAAAAAAAAAAAAGAAAGAAATACTTACTGAATTGGTGCCCATTATGTAATATGTTCAAATTTTTAGAAATAAATTGGTACGTTCCTTCTCTTTCTTCGGACAACATGCATGTTCATTTATTAACCCCAAAAAAAAAAGGAAAACATTTTAGGGAATAGAGCACCCCCATGAACAGGGACTTCAACAGTATGATGAAGCTTTTTTTAAGGACCTATTCACCTAATATCCTATCTCTATTAGACTTGTTATTTTGGACTCGTGCATGAGAGAGATTCTGCATTGAAATTTCAAGATTAAGATGAGAGGAAAAGATACGTACAACACACAAAAAGTAGAAAAGAATTGATACAGTGTTACACTATTACTATATTAATTCATATTGGACATGTGGCAGAAACAACCTAAAATATAAAAATAAAATAAAAATTAAAGGTGACACATTGCAGCCTGATTTGAGCATTTAAATTAAAATTAAAATTCAATCCGTTTCGATGGAGACTAGACAACTTTTCGTTGGCCATTGGTCTTATTTGGAATATCCAAAAATTCTGATCACTTAATTTCAAGATAAGGCCATTAAAAAAGGGAAAAAAATAATATAAAAACATTTCATTACTTTTGAGTTGTGTCCCACTGAGTTAATTATAACACTTTGATTTTCAAATTTCATTTTGTAACACTTTGGCCTCTCTTTCTCATTCCGTCCAAATGTTGGACACAATAGGCACTTACAAAATTTGGATCAAATAGCGCCAATCAAAGGTTTACAAGATTATGTATATATTGCTTAACTTTGATCAAGGCGAAAACAAAATAAATATTCCGTCTTTTTGATATATAGAGGAAATTTATGTTAGTGCTATTTCGAACTTTCATGCATGAAGCTTAACTTTGAATGTGGTTTAAGATATTGCCAACGAAGTAATCGATATATTGAGATTACTGATGCAGATGTCTTAACTATAATATGCGTATAAAGTAAAGGTGTCCTCCTTTTGACAGATCTATCTAGTCATGAAATTAAGTTACTAAACGCATCGAAAACGACATGGTTTTGGCAATCAAATCAATCCAGCCAACTTAATTTCTTATTAAAATATTTGATAGATTAAACAGGTTATAAGATAAGACGCAAAGTAATTTCCAGTAAAAAGTGCCAATAATTTTGAAAATTACTACATATAATTCTGTTTCAATGGTTAATTTACTCACTCCGACTCCACTCATGATATCTCACACATTCTTCAATTTTCTTTCAACAAATATTAATTAATGATAGTAGAAAATAATCCAAACATATTTATGATATCATATATGGCACAAACGATTGCCTTAGAAACAAAATTTTCGAATGAACAGAATGAAGAATATAAAAGGTTCGTGCATGTATGGCACAAATGATCGCTTTAGAAAAAAAAGTTCCAAAAGCACAGAATGTAGAATAAAAGAAGCAACGCCAATATGCTTCCACTTTTTCAAAGAAGAATTAAAAAAAAGCAAAAGGATCTACCATTCATGTTCAACCCTCTAAGTCTAATCTTTTGAGTTTTAGTTTTATTCTTTTTTTTTTTCTTTTTTTTTAATATTATTTTTGGGTGCTATATTAGGAAGTTGTAGCTAGGAGGAATATATCGGTAAAATATGTGGAATATTCTAACTATTCTACTAGCAATGAAAATGACAAGTAAAAGGACAAGGGCGTGTAGAGTAAAATGTTTTCATGATCAAATATGGATAACAAACCATTATAATGTAGATTGTACGTTATGGACTGTGCAGGCACTTAATTATGTAATGGGACTAATGTTAGTCTCTTTTTGTTTGTTTATTAATCACGACTTTGTCCTCGTAAAATGCAAGCATAGTAATACTATGGATCCTCTTCTAACTTTTCTTTCCTGACCCATTTAACACAAAAGTAGAACTTAACTAATAACCTCTGTTTATTACAAATTAAAAGAAAATATCTATTACTATCTAATCATCACCCTACTCCATTAGAGATAATAGGTTTTCACGTCTACCCTAATGTGACTCAAATTTAGGACTGTGATCCTAGATAGTGGGTACTCTTACCACTTGAGCCAACCCACTTCTCACTTTAAGTCTAAATTCTTTACACTATTTTAATATACTAACTTATGTCTAATCAATGAATAAATGTTACAATATCTATATTTTGAACTATGTACCTAATTAGTTTTTTAATTTCATCATTCTTAATTGAAATTAATTATAATATGAATTGGTACCAAATTACTAGTTGGATATGAATTGGAGAATTGGACAAATTATTTGAATTCACTTGTTTGCTAATTGAGGCTAGCTCAATTAGTTTAGGATTCTCAAAAGTGTGTGTGAGTGCGTATGAGAGAGGAAGTGTTTGAATATTAATTAAGCTAATTTACGTATTAATTTCATAATAAAAAACTTATAATTTTTTTTTGAATTCACTTGTTTTATATTTATAATAAGTACTGCTCTAATTAAAATATATGTCAAAGAATATTCGAGTTGATAGAGAAAACAGAGAAAGGATCTACTTCCCTAAAGAGTACCCTTGTACTTATTTTTAGCTTTAGTATATTGGAGTACAAATTGGTTTTGTGTCAAGGGAAAGTTCAAAGCTATTAAATAAATATCAATTTTTATTTTATAGGGTAATCTTTTTTCGTTTATTTAAATAAAAATAATGGTGATGAAGAATGCCCTAAAACGACGTACTACATGTACGTACAAGGTGTGACGACGGATAGACATAACTAAATATAAATATATACAGAGAATAAGTAAAACAATATTCACATGATAAAATACATTTAAAAACAATTTTGTTTGGACTTATCTTCCAATTTCAATATCTCAATTTCTTGCCAGCATGCTTTCATTTCCTTTTTCTTTTTTCATTTAATTTTCTAATTTTTATCTTATTAAAAATTGTCAATTAGAGGGGCAGTCCCGGAGTTGAATAGTCTTGGACTTACTTTTTTACTTTTCCACAGTTGATTAAAGAATCGATACTTTCGGTCTGACGATAACGAATTTGACATATTATTTTTTTATTTTATTTTTCAATTATTGTTGGTGTTAAATAACTCTTTGGCTTTTTCTAAATTCTGATATTCTTTCCCAATGAAGTTCCTCCACGACTAATTCGCTCTCTGATATCTTCAGTTTTAACTTTTGTTTTGTTTCACACGTCTCCCTTTGTGTGGTACATAAAAGAGCAGGCAGAGTATCTTGAAAAGGCGATCGCGGAATTGGAATTTTCTAACGATCGATCTCAAATTAATTATTAGTACTTCGTCGGAAATATTTGCTTCAAAGCTACTTCATTTTTATTTTCTTTTATTTTTGGTTTTTTCCCTTTCTTTTATGCTTTTTAATTTAGAGGAAGACACACACATTTACATATAATTATATAAGAGAAGAAACGAAACAAAAATAAATATGAACCGAAGAAATGAAGAAATAGTACATATTGTTGTAGTTACTATAAATAATCTACATAAGAAAATATAAGAACATTATATTTACTTGTAAACTAATTATCCTAAAAGAAGTCTTGAATATTAATTATCACGACTTGTTCCTCAGAAGAAGAGCATTGTTAAATATTGATGGAATATAATATTGACACATTCTAAATAAATTAGCTGTAGTATTGAAACTTTCTACTTTTTCAGTTTGTTTATTACTTGGAATAACCTACCTTCTGAATAGTCAACCAATCTCCCGGTCGTTGTCTAATCCTTAATCCTTTGCATGGCGTCTTCAGCAAAAAAACCATTATGATGATAATTATTAGGCCCCAATAAAAATTTTTGACAAAAGCATGCATTATATATGTCTAGCTCACGAACTATTCAACGGTAGGACATAATTAATATTCATGTACTTTGGAGCTAAATATATAAACATATATCTCTTTCTTTTTTTTTGTGGCTCAAGTATTATATATACATATATCTCTTTATGTCTCACACATGGATTATATATTAATTTAATTATTTCAGTTGTAGTCATCAATCAAAATCAAAACTGTTCCGTTCTTCTTACCTTTTCCTTAATTTCTAGATGCCATGCATGCACTTATTATTACCCGCGGTCTTATTTTTGGAAATTATATTAGGTAAGCTGCCAGCGCCAAACTTTCTATTGAGCCGGGCCCGCTAAATAGCTCTATAAATAATCCTTCTATGCACCGCAAATGTTTTCAACTCAGTAGTACTACTTCAAAATTATCTTTTGATCAAACTAGAAAAGTTAGCAAAATATGACTGCTTCTTCTTCTTCTTCTTCTTTGAAAATTAATGTCATAGTAACGTTAGCTATAGTTCTTGTGGTTTTCACAGGAACTTCTTCTGCTCAGCTTTCAACTGGTTTCTATTCTAAGAGTTGTCCTAAAGTCTTTAGTACAATAAAATCCGTTGTCCACTCTGCAATCGTGAAAGAACGACGTATTGGTGCTTCTCTGCTTCGCCTCTTCTTTCATGACTGCTTCGTCAATGTGAGTGTTTTTCTTTTTTGTTTTTCTGGGTCATATTTTTGTTTATGTCTGCGGCGTTTTGCTTGTGTGAATTCGAATAATTTCTTGCACCGCACTGTACGTAATGAAGTCTCGCTATACTTGCACATATAGGAATAAAAAATGATTTTGCGAAAAATTGGATGAAACTGTTTCATGATAATGTTAAAAAGGAAAAATACAAAACAACACAATTATCCCAATTATTAGTGAAAACGGACAAATAATAATCAGTGCTATACATTCTTTATAACGAATAATACTATAGTTGGGATGCCAACGTAGTTTGGATGTTAATAAACTTTTTTAATTAGTGTTACATGCTTTCGGCTAAATGTGTGATAGTGGCAAAGCAGCACGGGGCAAGTGGGCCAGCTGCTACCACGTGAATATGTTTTTTTTTTTAAAAAAAAAAAAGAAAACAAAAACTTTGCCAGCTTTTTTTTTTTTTTTTTCCTTGTTTCCTTTTTTCTTTTTAGAACTCCAACTTTGATATTTCTAGTATTGCCCTGGAAATTTTGAATTTCAGCTTTGGCTTTATGAGACAAAGCCTAAATAAATATGGTATTGAGTCTAATTTTTTCATGCATTTGTTCTCCTTTTCGCTCAAGCCCTAAGTTATAATGGACTTGTAGTATAAGAAAAAGTTCAGCACAAACTCCGAATAGTATTTAAGACACAATTTCTTTGTGGATCTCTGACAAACTAGAATATATATAGATTCGTATCTATACGTCGCTGATAAGACGTCCTTGATCAGTTTTAAGATTTAGTATGAAGTACGTTATCTAAAACTTGCAATGTTTGATATATAGAAGGGAAAAGAAAGAGGAAAGAAAAAGTTGGAGGAAAAGGAGAGAGAAAATAGAATATGTTGTTTAGTAGGGAGGAAAAAAGGAGAGGAAAAGAAGATAGAAGAGAAAAAGGAGAGAAAAATAATATGGGGCCTCAAAATTTTTCTCCTCTAAATTAGAGAAAAAAAGGGGAAAAAATGAGCTTTAGCTAATGAAATAATTAAATTTACCAAATTATTTTTACATATTAATTTTTAAAATTAATATATTGAAAGTGAAACCGCCATTTTAAAATAATTCAGTTCCCTTCTTACATACCTAATAATTATAAAGAAACGATATTTTCTTTTCTATCCTACATATTTTCTCCTCTTCTTATTTTTTTTCCTTCTCTTCTATCTTCTTTCTTCTCTACCAAACATAGCATTAAAACCTTATCTATGAAAGTTGATGTAGTGACCAGCCATTCAATGTACTACAAGTTCTCAGGTTATAACACTGAAAGTCTTACATATACATTATTGGGTTGGTTTCGTTTACCAATTTTAAGCATTACTCAAAAATTAGTTGGCTCTGTAGTCCTTCATCTTCCTTTAATGCATATCAGGTAGACATTGTACCTCATTAATTTTCCTGCCAAGACCGACAATTTTTATTTTTATTTCTAAATATTAATCTCAGAATAGTAAGGAGATTTTTGGACAAATAGATCAAGCTTAAGCATCTTACTTCGGTACCATGTCCAAACAAGAAACAACAAATCCATAAAAGTTGTTCTAACAAACTTGGTTCACGTTAATAATCAATTCGATATCTGATTTGAATGATTTTCATTCGAATTATTGATATATGATATCCAGATAAATAAGTGCCTATTTTTTCTGGATGAGGTTTGGTCCAAGCTGATTCATTAAAAGAGAAAAAACTAGATGAATAAAGCCAATGGGCAATCAGTCATGGTTGTGACGTGGCAGCTTACGAAAGGTCCAAACCTTGACACTTGAAAGTTATGTACCATGCATGCATGGCATACTTTTGGCTCGAGCCAAGGAAGTCAATCCCCTTGTAGTGGTTAAAACATCTTATCAGAAAATGACAAGTGGACTAGACCCGATCAATGATGCCATTGGTAAATTCCTAGGTACCTAGCTACTAGAGAGAGCTGCTGTTTTGAGAACAATTAGGCCTAAGATGAAAAACGACAAAACTACAAGTAAACTAAGAAATTTTTTTTGAGGGAAAAAGAAAAAGAGCTTAATAAACTAAGAAAAGGCCATGCTATTCCATTAATGGTAGTAACATTTTTTTTGTACATATACATTAATACTGGTTGATAATATTACAGGGCTGTGATGGGTCAATACTCCTGGACGACACTTCTACTTTCACAGGTGAGAAGACAGCACGTCCCAATAATAACTCCGTAAGGGGATTTGGCGTCGTGGATAAGATTAAGGCCGAGGTGGAAGAAGTATGCCCTGGTGTTGTGTCCTGTGCTGATATCTTAGCCATTGCTTCTCGTGACTCCGTCGTAATAGTAAGCTTCTTTCCTCAATATATATCATGTCGTACGACACTTTGAAAACACAAATCACATTTTGTCGTTTCAAAAGTAGTGCTTTATTATAAACACTTCAAAATTTGATATCAATTAGCCAAATTAAGGTTGTATCTAGACACAATTGTAAGGGTTGCACAAAAGAAAATCACTTACAATAACGCATAAATCACAATAGATAGTATAGAACAATTAATTTAGTTAATTATAAAATATATGTACATTATAATTGTATAATTTTTCATCGTGTATTTTATTTTGTGGCATATGTGCAGCTTGGTGGACCTGATTGGGATGTTAAACTTGGAAGAAGGGACTCAAAGACAGCAAGTTTCGCTGCTGCAAATAGTGGAGTCATCCCTCCTCCCACTTCTACCCTCAGCAACCTCATTAATAGATTCCAAGCTCAAGGTCTCTCTGCCAAGGACATGGTTGCCTTATCTGGTAACTTTAAGTTAATTATTTAATTTTCCTTCCCTCTAACTAGCTCTTTATTAATTATTAGTTAAGTATTACTCAACTTCTTAATTAGATTAAAGTCCAGTAATTCTTCTAAGTAATTTGACTCACATAAAATCTATATCCAATTACTTTATTAAAATTAGTAGCACTGATAACATTAAAATATTACAGGAGCGCACACAATTGGAAAAGCGAGATGTACGAGTTTCAGGGATCGGATATACAATGAGACCAATATTGACAGTTCATTCGCGAAGAGTAGGCAAAAAAATTGTCCAAGAAAGGCTCCTTCAGGAGATAACAACGTGGCCAATCTAGACGTTTCAACTCCTAATAAGTTCGACAACTTTTACTACAAAAACCTCTTGAACCAAGAGGGTCTCCTCCACTCCGATCAAATCCTATTCAACGGGGGATCCACCGATTCCCTCGTCAAAAAGTACAGCAGCAAACCTAACATCTTCAATTCGGACTTCGTCAAGGCGATGATCAAGATGGGAGATATCGATCCCCTAACCGGATCCAATGGTGAAATCAGGAAGCATTGTGCTAAAGTTAACTAATCTTATGTGTTACGTGTTTCGCAATTGTCTATATTATATATCCTAATTAATCGGGAGAGTTCAAAATAGGCAAATTAATTGGTGTTTTATTTACTTATTTTTCTTTGAGGGTGGAAATTAATAAGTAAGCAAGGGTTAATATGTGATGCCCTGTATTCTGTTGGCAACAAATAATAAAGCTTGTTTTGTCTTTCATACATAAGAAATTTAATGGTGATGATGATGCAATATATGTTATATTCCGTATTTTTTTTTTCAAAAACAAAAAAATCGATACTCTTTACGTACTTCCTTCGGTTTTACTCGAACATTTGAGCTTGCAAGTGAATGAGAAATCAAGTCGCCTTTACCCCCTTTTTTTTTTTTTTTTTTTGTGTGGAAGTATGAGAAATCAAATTTTTACTCAACTTCTGAAAAAGACTATTATGAAGTTTTGGCATCTAGTCAAATATGTACAGGGACATAACAAGTGCCATATTTCAACATGATGGAAAAATGGCGAAATGGGTTTTGTCATTTAATGATACTGTATATCCATATATTCTTTTTTTTTTTTGAAAGATATATATCCATATATATATATATATGTATATATATATTCTTAGGAAAATATAAGATTGGATTCATGTATCGATCCCTGTTATTTTGTTACTGTTCAAAAATGTTCAAATTAAGGACATATTGGACTTCTTTCTCATTAGATATAAATAATAAGCCCAAAAACTATACTTGATTTTCTCATTACAAATAATACAATAAATAGTTGTTCAATGAGCTCTACTATTTCCTCTCTTTGTTTCTCTCCCTTATGTTTTGGCAATTTTCTTTTACTACGATCCCAGTCAAAGGGAATAATAGATTCATGGCCTATCAATTGAACAGCTCTAGCAGTACCCCAAAGAATAGTAATACTTAGACTTATATATAAGAAAAAGACAAAGACAAAAGACCAAAATTAAAGATGAGGAAAGAAATAAATAATTGCTTTTGATAGAAGTAATAGAGTACGTAACATGACACATATATATATATATATATATATATAATGGCCCAGCTATGAACGGAATATACATATAAAAATGTGTGTGTTGATATAAGTAGATACGTATTGCCAGATATTCTTTAACGTTTCTGCGCGCGACACTGCAAACACGTCACTGGGCAATGTAACTTCAGCAAAGAATAGATGAAAATACAACACTCTAGTTGGGTTTGAACTTTCTAAAGCAGTTTAAGCCAAAGATATAAAGTTAAGACTTTCTTAGCTAGGTAACATTATATATAGGGCGCGTCTATAGTAGGGGCGCCCCTACGTAGGGCTCTGTCTATTCACCGTTGGATGGGAATCTGTATATAAATAGATTCTCCACAGATTCCCGTTATTCCCCACAGATTCCCATCCAACGATAATTAAAGCATGACCCTACGTAGGGACGCCCCTACCGTAGCCATCCCCTTATATATAAATGTTGATTGTCAGGAAATCCAAAACCGAGATTTTTTCGATAATAATTTTAAATAAAAATATAAATGGTAAAAATCAAAACTTCTAAATACTATTTCAGTAATTATTATTGAAGAAAAATAATTAATTAAAAATTTGGACGCGTCTACAGTAGGGGCGCCCCTACGTAGGGCCCTGTCTATTCACTGTTGGATGGGAATATGTATATAAATAGATTCTCCACAGATTCCCGTTATTCCCCACAGATTCCCATCCAATGATAATTAAGGCATGACCCTACGTAGGGACGCCCCTACCGTAGCCATCCTCTAAAAATTTAATAAATAAAATAAAATATTTTATAAGTGATGGGACCCACAATTTATTTTTAAAAACACTATATCGTTTTCTTCTCCAGCTTTCTCCCGACAACCCATGTGCTCCATTTGTTTTTTTTCTTTTTTCTTTCTTTCTTCCTTCTTTTTCCTTTTCTTTCTTTCTTCTTGTCCATCACACGAGCTCCACTCTCCCAAAACCTTTTCTCTGCAGCTCACCAAAAGTCCGGTCACTGGATTGCTGCTGTACCAACGTGCTAACCAGCGACAAAGGGAGGTCTAGGAGATTCTTCGGTAGCTAGTAGCTCACTCAGTGCTGCCGTGTATGGACGTTTCTACTTGCACAAAGAACACAATATTTTTAGAGTTTTCTGACGATTTAAGTGACCGTTAGCCATTTTCGCCCCTCCTAGCTAGCGTGTAAGGCCTTTCCCCGACTTGTACCGACTCTCCATAACTATTGATTTCCAATGAATCAATGATCCTTTAAAGTTTTGTCTACTACATTATAGTAAATTAACGGCAGTTAAAAACTGCCGTTAAAAGAGTTATAATGCAAGTGCCGTCAAAAGTGGCACTTTTAATGACGGTTATTAACCGCCATTAAAACTTGACAAATAACAGCGGTTCCAGTAGTGAGGAGATGTAGAACCGCCGTTAAAAGTCTTTTTCAGGGGAAATTTTTTTTCCTTCCCTAGGGCAATTTATACCACAACATTAAACTTGCCTAAAAGAGATTTCAAATCAATTCAAAAATAGGCAAACCTAGATATAACTATAATAAAGTACATATAATAAATATAATTAAAATCTAGTATATATAACTAAAACGTTTTTGCTATATAGACAATATATTCTAATATAAACACATTTAAGGACCAATAATGAGTTTCTAGATACATATCACTAATACTTGCAACCTAAACTTATCGAAAGTTATATTAACAACTCTAACATAGATAAAGTGAACGAACCGAGATGTACTCTAACATAAACACCGCACTCCATATAATTGAGTTGAGATAAATACTATAATTACAAGAAAATTATAGTTAAAATACATAAAAATAAAAGATAAATAAAGTCATCCCATACGAACAAACTATATCTCATACTTTAATATGATACTTAGTTAGACCATCTCTTTTTCCCCTTATTTCTATGTCCCTATGAAATATTTTGAATGTACTAAACGAAAACATGTGCAAAAACGAGGAGATCAAATAAATAAACATATGTTCTATATATTATACTATACATTATACTAACCATATTAAGAGATCTATAGTATCCGGCGATTATCCAGGTGGATACAAGAAATAAGTATTTTTTGAGACACGTTACTACATAGAAATAATGTGCAAGTCCACGTAATCGACTATCTGTAACTCCCCTAATTTTATGAGCAACTTTATTGTATTTCTTTTGTGTGTATTAAAGTGGAATGAGAAATACAATAAATATTGTATTATATTATCAAATCTTACGCACATAATTTACGAGATTAATTCCGTGAATTTATTGTTATATAGATTTAATTGGAGCCTAGTTTTTAGCAATTTAAATTGTGGAGTTGTTTTGAAAGTCTAGTACATGAGTAGATTTAAAGAGAAAGGTCCAGATTATAAACTTTTAGAGGTGTAATTGTAATAGTAGTCACATTAGGGGCTAGGCTGCAAAATCTGAGACATGAGTTGTCTCAACTCCTCTCCACGCGTGTAAAGAAGTCTACCTGTTTATACAATTGTTTGACACCTATTTATTGCCTAACACGTTGAAGCTGAATAATCCTCTCTTCTTCAGCTTGTTCCCTTCCCTGTAGCAATAGTTTTACTCACCTTTTCACCCTCTCTCTTTCACTTTGTTATTTTTCTTCCTCCGATTCGTTTGTTACCCGTACAAAAAATGTGAGAATTTCTATTACATGTTCCAAGTTCAGCTCCAGCTAAGTGAAGAGTCTCAAAGTATTGAAATTTTGGTAAGTTTGATCTTCATTATTACTTATCATTCCTTAGATATAATATTGAGATTTTCTAGAGCATTGCATACCAATGGATTAAGATAAAAAGCCTTGAAAGCTTATGGAAGTTTTATTTAATTTTCGTATAAGCTCGTAATAATTCTTGTGGGTTGGTGTTCCAAGCTTTTCTTAGTCCTTATTCTTGTTAAAAAGTATGTAAAATGCAGTTTGTGGTCCGTTTGAATAATTTGATTTGGAGTTTTCGCTAAAATTCGGAATTTGGAATTTTTGGTTTTTCACTGAGCAGTTTCTGTTTTTGGGCTATTTCGTACCTTTAACCTTATCCAAATAAGCAGAAATTTTAGTATGTCGTAGTAGACATCTAACTCTTTCCGAAGTGACCTTATTTGTAAAATTCTAATGAGGATTCGATTTTCTGTGATTTTTCCAAAATACGTTTTCGTCGCTTTCAGCAAAACAGAGTATTGTCTCTGGAGCAATTTTTGATCGACCAGAATTAATTGTGGTCGACCAGAATCTGTTTTTAATGCCTAAATTAACTCGTTGAATATGGGTAGGCTTCTGGGGTTATTTTGGTCGATCAAATTTTTTCAGATCTAGAAAATAATCATTTTTAGTGTTTTACAGTGAAGTTTGATTGTATTTTAACCCTTAGTACACCTTGAGTACTATATTTGAGAGCAATAACTGAAACCAAGTTACTTTTTACGTTTAAAGTTGGAATAAGTTAGGTATTTAATTATACTAGTGCTAATATTAAATTAAGTTAAAACTTAGAATTAGGAAAAAGCTCCAATTAATCTTGATACTGTATTGTGTTACAGTAGAAACGTTTCTGCGTGAGATTTTGGTGTGGACTATTTTACTAAAGCTTGAGGTACACCATTTCCAAGTAAGTGCAGTGATTTATTTACAGCATTAAGTAAGTGCAATTATCTATCTACAACATTGAGTAACTAATTGTGTAAAAGTTTGTGCTGTAAATATATTTATTGTGCTTTGCTTGTTATACAGGCTAAGTTGATTTTTGTGTTACTAAGACGTTGTGTTAGCGTATAGTAAAGTACTTATGCAAATGCACAAATATGCACTTACCAATTAATACATGTGGTGAATTATTACGTGCACAAGTGATATTTGTGATGAGTCACTAATATAATTAAGGTAACGATACTTGTGATGAGTCGTTACGTGCATAGTTGGTGATTCTTGTGATGAGTCACTAACAGAATTAAGGTAACGATACTTGTGATGAGTCGTTACGTGCACAGTTAGTGATACTTGTGATGAGTCACTAACGGAATTAAGGTAATGATGCTTGTGATGAGTCGTTACATGTACAGTTGGTGATGCTTGTGATGAGTCACTAACAGAATTAAGGTAAAGATGCTTGTGATGAGTTGTAACGTACACAGCTAGTGATGCTTGTGATGAGTCACTAACGGAATTAAGGTAACGATGCTTGTGATGAGTCGTTACGTGCACATTTATTGATGCTTGTGATGAGTCACTAACGGAATTGAGATAACAATGCTTGTGATGAGTTGTTACATGTAAACTCCAATGATGCTTGTGATGAGTCACTGTTGAGCTAGACTGGTGATGCTTGTGATGAGTTGCCTAATATTGGATAAGAAAGCAAAAAGGGTTGAGGACCTATTAATGTGTGGTATTGTTGGTATACTTATTGTGCTTGTTTTTATGGCTTTGTTTTACGTTGTGGATGTTGTGTTAAGTTTTGTATAGTTTGTCTATTTTAAAATTTGGTGTAATACTTATCCTGCCTTACTAAGCTTTATGCTTATGTAGTTACTCCATGCTATAGGTAAAAGAAAGAACATGGTTAGTCAATGATGAGTAGACTAGTCAGCGTGCAATGTACATATGGGCTGACCGTGGGAAAGTATGAAAATATTTTAAAAGTGGCTTAAACTCTGTTATTTGAATTTTGGAAGTTATTTTGTATAATTATATTGTGAACAGATTGAGCATTTGTGGAAAAGGAATTTAATGCGAGTATATTTTTAAGTTGGATATTTATTAACATCTCCATGTTTTTGTTATATAAAATGGATGTGTTTTTTTAAAAAAAAAAATTAACACATCTTAATCGTCCTTGTTATGAGAATTTTTACAAAATAATAATTCTTAACATGGAGGAAGGTACACTATCATTTTTAATACTGGAAAGATAAGGATGCACACCACCAATCTAATCTTCGATTCCAATCCAAAGTATTACCATTTTATTATTATGAACCTTCAAATTTAACTCAATTTATACATAGTACAAACTTTTGACTATTCTAAACTTAATAAACTAAATAATTTCAAGTCAATGAAAATACTAAGTATACATATTATAAAGTCACATAATACTAATTAATTCATGGTAATGTGGTTAAACTAATAAGCTATAATTACTAATATCCATTATCAAAATAATATAAAATCATCAAAACAATATACACTATGAAGATTTAATTTCTAAAAATAACTTTTTCTGATTAATTAAAATTAGTGAAGAAAAATACTTCAAATTGAGTAAAAATCAATACTCCAAAATTGAGCCCAAAATTAATCAATCCATTCAAATTGAAACCTAAATCAACAAAAAAAAAAGAAGAAATAAAATTACATAGTCATCGATAATTGTAGTTGTTGATTGTACAAAAACTTAAATTTTATAGGGCACAAACAATTACTAAATGCTAACTAATCTTAAAAATTATAAGTATATAAAGCTTACCCAAGTCGAATGGAATGATTTGAACCAAATAAGAGTGATTTTGG